>WHVE01000504.1:0-99186 GCA_015178995.1 Trichophaea hybrida
TCGGGAACAAGAACCTTTTAATTCGTATGATTTATATATGTACAGTACATAAGCACATATCCATCTGATCATGAGACCCTGTGGCTAAGAGTCGCTACCATGTGCAACCACTGGACGCCAAAATGCTAGGTATGTATGGATAACGGAAATGGTGTCGGGCTGAGTGTATCGGGCGGCCACCGCGTGCACAGCGGTTCGGACTGTGTATGATACCAAGTTTTAACCATAATGTGAAGCGGATCCGCATGCCGAGTAGATGTCCAGAGCCGTGGAGAAGGAATGTAGGCTTAGGCCGGTACAGAGACGTTGTAAGCGACGAGACACGTGGGAGCCGGACTTAGGTGGTGCGATGAGTGGATAGGCCAAGATGAGGTATGAACAATTGATGAGCTTTTCGGAACGTACGAACCAGCCGTCTGATTGTGAATCTGGCAAGGCTGATGCTAACTGACAGGTTAATACGCGTCACACGAAAAAGTACACGTACGGTAATTCATTCACTTTCTTTAGTTTGGACTATATCGAACATATAGCTTTTTAATCTTCCCCTGATTTCTTTCACAATTGATATTCTTCGGCAGGGCACAAAGTTTGACCGTCCCAAGTTGCTCCCACTCTTCATACTCCAACCAGACTTCAAAATTGTCGCCAACCGGAGGTAGGTTGTCTCGCGCGCATCGATAATTAGAAACTGAAGCCAATTAGCCAGTCAAAATCTGAATCTGAATAAAGAGTTATGAGACAAGAGGCCTGCCTACCATCCAGTTCAGACAAACAACAAGCCCACAATCTGTCAGTGTAAGGGTCGTAAGCGACGACCTTTTCGTCAGACATCGGGTGATGCTAGAGCAGTGACGATTGGATTGAACAAAGGATTACAATCGTGATGGGAGTGGATGATATAGAGGTTGAGCCCCCTACTTGCTTTGTATGTTGCTAGCGCATGTAAGCATATCAGCGGGACATGATTATGCTATTGCTTGAATCTTCACCCGAAGCGGCATAGTAGACGCGCACTGGCCTCGATTTACTCGTTAGCGCGCCTGGCAACTAAACCTGCTCTAGGATGATTCAGTTGCGATCATCGTCCGTTGAGTCTCGAAATTCTACGGTGGCAAGAGTCTCAGACCCCCACCTACCCCTGAGCATGAGACATACGTCGTATTCCGATAAGCCACAACCTATTTTATTGTAAGCATTTAACCAAACGCGCAGGCTATATCTGATTTCCACGCACCATAGTACAGTGCCGAGCAGGTGGAGATGATTTGACGTGAAGATGATTTGACGTGAAGATGATTTGACGTGAAGATGATTTGACGTGAAGATGATTTGACGTGAAGATGATTTGACGTGGAGATGATTTGACGTGGAGATGATTTGATGTGGAGATGGGTTGCTTTATGGCAAGAAGCTGCCCAGGGATGCCGCATTGAATGTAATCTCCCATTAGAGTTGCCCAAGTGATAAGTGAAGTGAACAACTTGGGTTGAACCGCCCGAAGCCGTTTGATTGGTGATCGGTATCCCAAAGAGGAAGTTCAACAAAACCGAGAAAATCAGGCGTGTAGGGGATAGGTATCTATGTAATTAATTGGCTGAGAAAGAGAGCAAAGCCAGCGCGCTTAAATATTTGCCATATACAATGCAGAGGCATTCCGTGGATCTAACGGCGTACGCCACTTACAGATGGGAGTGATAAGGTGCCGCATCCTGCACCAACGGGAAATTCTTTAGACGGTTTTTATGCACCAAAAGCTAATGTTAACGTTATTCGTCAAATTTAAAAGGCTGCTTTGACAAGACGATAAACGAGCGGCGATTTAGAGCCTCTTTCTTTGCGCATCGAATAATCAGTTATGTTGCAAAATTAGAATAAGTGGTCATTTGAAGGTTAATGACTAGTCGTTGAAGGTTGATGTGTCGGCAATTACTGTTGTTACTCGACTCTTCAAACATTATTTAACTCAGTAAGTACTTCGAGGCAACGCAGTTTATTGAATGGTATAAATTAATAATATACCGTTTTATTCTCCCAGATTTAGAAGGCTAAAATTTACCCTACATTAAAATTAGTGAGAGGCAAGTCTAAGCACGTATGATAAGGTCGTTGCTGGTTATCTTTGACGTGATAGTTCCCAAAACCTCCCTTTTTTTAGTCGTAAAGCCAGTGTTTGGAAGAGAGCTGATGGAAAGCCGCGAGGCCTTCGTTAATAATTGGGGGGCAGGAGGGCAGCGATTGTTCTCATGATCATAGCTGACCATAATTATAATGCCCCGAGGACTACCGCTTTTGGGCTGTACCAACCACCTTCATAACTTCCACGGTTCCTGTTATTCTCCAACGCAATACGCCACCGATTCAGAACTCCCATGTTTCTTCGATTTATGAACACAATCCCATCTTTATATGATCTGTAATGTGATATCCATGCGCTTCCAAACTCGTACGCAAATGTGATTCCGATCCAATGTTGCCCCACATGCAACTACCCAACCGTCTCATATTTGTTGGTGTGGATGTGTTGTCAAACGTGGTTGGGTGTAACTGCCTGATCCAGTAATGGGGTGGATCCGGAACAACGACATAGAACCTTTCGGAGCTTGGATCTGACTGTACCAGTAGAGTATGTTGGTCGTCTTTATTCAGACTAGGAGCTCAGTGTTTTCTCTCGTTCAATCCTGTTAGATGTAATTTGTGCGGGACCAATACTATTGCAACGATGACTTGTGGCATTGATATATGCAACAACGGCACGGCAAAATTCCTGGGAAAAACGACAGTGCGGTTCGTAATATATGTTTTGCATTAAGCTTTCGCTTTGGTGGTGTTGAATGTTGGGAGAGATCGTTTGTTGGATGTTGGGAGAGATTCGCTGGGAAAGGCGGGTTTATGTAAGGGGACCCCCTTCAACATCATATCCGCGTGCTCCTTCCATTTTAATTTGCCTTGCGTGGGGCAGCAGAGATTTCAGTTATTTAATACAAATAGGAAGGCCAGAGGAAGTGTACTGATAAGGCATAATTACCTAGGTAGCTCTGTAGTCCTCAGTGTGAATGATTAGTTAAAGCTTCCTTCTCACCCAAGCTTGTGACATCCCGTATGGAGAGCTAGACCCCCGAACAGCATATGGTTGAGATACGCATTCACCGCGACTTGCCTAGCCATACGATGTTCCAGATACTGTGGTGCGGCGGGTCACCGTAATGATAGCCTCGCAATCCTAAGCCCTGATGCGAACAGTAAAAAAAGGAAATTCTTCTTCCTGTCGATTTCTTCCGTGGTGCGTCTGGAATTTTCCACAAGTGAACACGCCTAACTCACCTCCAGCTCCTTTGGGCGTGACAGCGCTCACAAGCTCGCCACTTCTACCCCCGGCTAGGTAAAATTTCGTGTAGTACGCCTTGTCTGTTATATAGTAGAGATCATACGATGTGATGTCATAGCTATAAAAGTGCACTCGTTGCTGAATCACAACTTATAGATACGGTAACGAATGTCAGGTGCACTGCTGGAACAACACTACCACGATGGCTAGCGTTATCACCATGCTATCGATTTTAGGGATTCTAGTACCAATCAACAGAGCGAAGTCAGCGCTCTTGAAACACATACGTATACGCGTAAAGGAATCTCCAGTGAATGCTGAAGGCACTCTACAGTTATCAGTAGCTGTAGACTTCTCGAGAAGCTTTTCAAGGATCAAAAGTCATTTCGCTAAGCCATGCATGAAACCTTACATTTAGGTGGTGCGAACAAATTCTCCTGATCCCAAAAAAGGATCACTAGTTGACCGATTACTCGGAATTACTGATGCGTGCACATGCATACTAATGCTAGCTACTATTCTTAAGTCCAACCTGGCCTATGCATGATAAAATTGCTTTTGGAGGGCTTACCTTTTGGTTCAAAACCGCAGTCGCAAAAGTCATCTGAATAAGGCAGACTTCGAGGCGGCTGCTATAGGTTGGTTTTTCATTATTTTGACATAATCCTTCCTCAAACAAAAACAAAGCATGCCAAAATTGAAGTCTTGGATCACCCTAGCAGGCCGTTGAAATAGTGCCGAGCGGAGCGCGCAGTATGGGTTGCTTTTCCCAACCGATCGACTGGGAGCAGCATGCAGGAACGATCAACACACCACCCCCGCAACCGTATCTCTGGAAGCGTGGGGGAATTAGAGGCAGGATTTCAACGTCGAAACTGCCATTATTTCATAGTTATCCAAATCCCTTTGTGTAAGTTTTCTCGTGTTCAGCCTTCTGCGAGCTTAATTAGTCACTGGAAGCTGGGCACGAGAAATTGTGCAAACAAGATTTGAGCCATGTTGGCTTAGGTCCACAAAATACTAAGCGATGGAGGCTGTGTATCTTCAAGGTACGCGTATACGGCGAGTTAGGAGTCCGGAGCAAGAGTCAGAGCAAGCCGGCAATGTCGCCATACCACACAATACGAACACGCTCCTCCGCTTCAGGCCAAAGCCGAGGCATAGCTACTAGGTGGAGCATATGCCGTTCTCCTGCAGCTTGGACTATGAATTGATTGGAGCAATACATGAATGTGGATTGTTGTGGTTGTAACATTAGTGTTGGTGTTGGTATTTAAGGTCATTTGGCCTGAACGCGACGTACGAGGAGTATGAGAATGAAAATAAAACCAGGTCCAGGAGGAATACGGCAGGGAAAGTCCATTCCCAACCATATCGATGCAAGGTAACCCATGGCCAGTCTGCAATAGATAGGGATCAGATCTCCGTTACTCAGGTGAAAAGCCCAGTAATGCTTGGAGTGCTATCCCCAGCCTTATCCGCTATTTATCGGATGAGTCGATTACCAGAAGAACCCCAAGGCACACACAACATTCATATGACCGACCATCAAGATGTAATTATGCAACACTCCGACCCTGTAATCGATGAGGACACACTACCAGAATGGCGTGTTTTTGTGAGGTAGTTCTGATGCGTGGCTGTGGTGAACTCCGATGATAAATAGTAAAACCGCCTTAAGCTTTGGACCCATGAATCTTGCCGTTTGACCGTGTGAAGCCTACTCTAATCACCACGAGAGTAGGATGAGAAAGATAGCAATACCAAATACCGCATCTCCATTTCAATCGTGATTAATCGATTAATCCATCAGAGAATTGATTCCTTCATTAATATTATTGAAAACAAACCCCTTGAGAATTCGAATTCCATTGCATTACGTTGGCTAATAGCTAGATACCTGTACAGCTACCCAAAAAGATTGGGAAACAGGGGGACAATAGCGGTATCTCCGCAAGGCAGAATATCTTGAGCAAATCAGGTCAACCATGCATGAGTCCTCTCAAAGGCAGAAATGAAACCTAGAATGAAAAACCACAGGGAAAATTTATTCAATATACCGGCATATATTCTCCGTAGTCTGGAGCCGAAGGTAACCTCTTCTGTGAAAATATTATGCAAACTCTTTCTAGAACCAAATTTCTTCAAAATCTTATCAGTCGCAAAGAAGATTCCGAAAATTTGCCACCAAATCCTCATACCACAATTCACAAGCCGTATCTTGCTCGGATAAACAAATCCCTGCAGGTTGATAGTATTGTAAATGTGCTAACTAACTCGAATGCAAATGTCATTCATCGAGTCATGATCAGAAGAAGCCTTATCAGAGAAACCACTTCGAAAGTAGTACCGTAAGAAAAAAGGGGTATTTTCCTCAACATGATTAGTATTATAATATGCTTCAATCGATTAAGAATGTTGTCAGTACCGCATTTGAACCAGTTTGAACCGGCCTGGGCTAATTGGGCCATACCGTAATGAGATCGTTAATAGAATATTTGAATGTCGTCTAACAGTCCCGCTCTAACAACTGTATAATATTAGGTATAAGAAAGCCGCATTTTGCCTCAAAATATGCAGTTAAATTCATAAAGTATCATATCCTTTCGTGCCAAGCCATCTCCCCCTTTTCTAGTGAAACAATCGTCCTTCCAGAGTAACGGATCACATCACGGTCGACCGTTCACCGTCACACATGTTGAAAGTACGCCATATGAATATAGCCACAACGGCCAGCAACCAACGGAGCATATCACTGCCTCACGTATCGATGACACTGCCTTGCGAGCGAGTCGAGTCGAGTCGGGCGATGACCAACAACTGGAGCTCACAGCTAGGCAAGCGTGATGCGGGGGTACTGGGAGTTAGTGCTGAGGTCGTTCCTAGCAGGATTAGTATCCAGGTTGGAAGGCGAACAGACTAAGAACATGGCCATTAGCCTCAAACCTTGTGTATTCGGGGGAGCTCTGCTTGGGGTATAAATCCCAACCTTTCGTCGTCTTGCTATTCTTCATCTCCCTCAACTGACCTCTTTGAGTTACCCATCTTCCAGAGAATATCTGCAGTCAAGTGCTCCTTCGAATCATTCCTGAACTAGCCATCATCTTCGCTGCTTCTGGTGGTGTTTCCACGTTTGCTTTCCAACAGGCGGTACGTCCAAGGAGAATGCCCTTTTTCAACCCGTGCTAACTGGTCAGAACCATCTAAATCCAATCTTGTCATCGTATCATCCTTTCAGAAGTATATCCGCACCCGATCGTCGTCGTCGTAACACCCAGCCGGAATCCCTTATCGAGTTTGAAGTCCAGTCCGCCACGCCGCCTCATTACCCTTCGTTCCCATCGTGAAGCAACCTCTGCATATTACCAGTCCCTGCTGTTGTACGCTGAGATACCCCGCAGCCCCAAGCCCTTGAAGTTTTCCCACACATACTGACGCGGTTATAGAACAGAGTAGATTGTCCCTATCACCGTCTAGACTCCCGAAATCGTTGTCGGTTTCACTGCATCCGATCCTGTCACCAATATCTGCCTTATCATATCCCACCGAAGCTTATTACTCCACCTCCTCATCAATCAACGACAAAGATGAACACGTGTGTTGACCTAGTTCTATCTTGCAACATCTGAAGTTGAAGCTGATAGGAAAGCAGCAGTTCGAACTCCCAAAACCAGCCTGCCCATAACGGTGGAAAGACCCGAAAAGGAGTCAGTGTCCCCGGTTGGAACGGACTCACATTTGTCCCTGGTGACGCCGACAGCAACAACATCCGCAGCGAGAGGGTGCAAGCATCGATCAGTGAAACCGACAGGCTGCTTGAAAACCTTCCAACACCCAACTCCGCTGATGCTAATGCTCAGTCAGAATGATCTTGGTGATTGTATGTTGACGGTAACGGTAACGGTAAGTACTCTGGCGCCCGGGTTGCCGTCGCGTGCCAAAACTAATTACCGCGGTAGAATTTAGAACTTGTGGTGTTTTTGATGTCCTATCTTCGTTTTTCGTCCACGCCTTTCGGCCGGGGGTCGTCATGCCATATTACTGTTTCTACAGACTTGGTCCTTATGCCGCGCCAATTGCTGGTCAATTTGTTTTCGTCACTGCTGTGCCTTTTCTTTGGTTCGCTCCTTCTTTCTTCGGTTTTTCGATTTGTTATGGATATGATTGTACGTCGATATCGGTTATGTACAATTTAATATGGGAATAGATGGATTTTTCATATTGGTCTGGGAAGTTGTTATTTGAAAAGTCATTGAATGACACCACAATTCACATGCAGAGCATTTGGGATTTCAAGATGCCCTTGAAGGATATATGAATGATAATCGTTGCTGCAGTCGGTGCATTTCCATGAGACATCGATTCGCAACGAATAAGCTCTACAATCAAGAGCAGCCGGTCCATATCGTCGTTTTAAGTTAGGATGCCCATTTCAAACCCTCCAATCGGCAGTTTTATATTCGGCAGTCATCGAGCTTATCTCCTGTCCAGCCGCACGGAAGCTTGTACCTCGCTTCACAGAGCTTAATAAAGTGCAGGCGAAATTTTTGAAATGGGTGAATATGTAACAGCACTTTCACACCTCTTGGAGCGCAATCGGAGATACTAGAATGCAAGTTGAGATCTGCACCTCTCTTGTTACAATAGCGCCCGCACAATCCGGATACGGGCAGTACCACTATCCCAAGCCATCCTCAGGAGTATTCTAGGCCTGTGATCAATCCTCAGCTGCAGGTACGTAACCTCGGCCCTCTGCCGATCGATCTCGATCGAATATCCATCTTCAGAGTTGCATACTTGGGTATCGCATGAATCTATATATAAAAAGCCGTGAAAAGGAAGCTGAACAACGCATGATATGGATTCTTGCATATTGGTGGAATCTTCAAGAACGTATCGAGTGAAATCCCTTGATCCTGTTAGCTGGAGATAAATGCCAAGACATCGCGAAGAACCTATACTTTACTAGCACCGGTGGCCCCTCGGTAAAAATGTATCTTAAACCCCAAAACCCATGATATCCAGCCAGCTCTCTCTAGCTAGCTGAGAGCTAGCGCATCCTGATCACGTCCAGCTAGCCAAGAGCCAGCCTGTCCAAATCGTATCCAGCAAGCCAAAAGTCAATCCATCTCAATTGTCTCCAGTCCGCGGATAGCCAGCCTATCCAGAGTATGTTCAGCTATCCCATCTTGATCATCTCCAGAAATTCGCGAGCCAGCCCATCCAGATCGCGTCTAGCCAACTCGGATTGCTGACTAATAGCAGTTGTGAGAGCCACACTCCATCAATGCGCCACGGTTCACTAATCATGACCAAAAAAGACCATCTGCCAACCAATGAGTATTCTGTAATTTGCCACAGTAAGATGGTACGTACCACCATCAACCAATGAGAATGCTTCGAGCAGACAAACCAAGTGTATAACTATTAGAAGATGATCTGGTCGACATGGCCCCACTCGTTCGAGTTCCATAGGCGACGAAAAACGTTATTTTGATTTGCTCGGTTCCCAACTCCACCAGATTGCCATCTGGTTCTAATCATCAAGGCGGATGGCGTTGGGTATGGAAGTTGCGCATGCGCGTACAAACTTGATCACAGAACATACGTACATGTATATATATATGTATCAGGTGTGCAGTACAGTACTGGATGATCGGTGGGTGTTGGGGAGAGAATTATACAGTTATAATCAGTTCTCCATAGCGCTGGTTCCTTTCCTTGACAGGCGGGCTTAAAATTCGTTCAGACTATTCGGCACTGAACGGGATTTCGGGCGACCGGAATATTAATCTCCCGTCTGAAAAAGTAATTTTACATTGACTGAGACTGCTGGGCGTGCGAACTTTATCGTCGAGTCCACCAATAACCAACATAGTTGGTATTGCGATATAGGTGGTAAAGTTTGCGCAGACGGAGATGCAGGTGGTACAGGCGTTACAGGCGTTACAGGCGGCACGTAAAGATAAAACCATGTGTCACTCAAATGGCCAGGCGTTGGAGAGTTTTGGGGACTTCGCACATCCCTCAGCTCGGAATCAAGTTCACACCATCACGATGGATTTTCGATACTCGCCGACCTTCTGGATTTCTTGATTATACTTTAAGCAGGGATTCCTGTGATAATATTAGTGGCTACTTAAGAACAATGATGGATTGGTTTACCGGATATAGAATTTGGGATAGTAAAGGTCGATCTCTATTATCGAAGCTTGGTGGCCCTCATAGAATTCGGGAGCTTCTGCCATATCAACAAAAATCGCACTCAGGGGAATCAAAATGCTATCGGCAGTCCCGTTTTCATAGGGCATGCCCCAGGCGGGCATGTACATGCACATGACCACCGCTATCATATCCGTAGTGTCCAGCCATCGCAACTAGCTGCATATGTGGCGGATATGTTGTTCGTATCCTCAAAATAACCGTCGGATGCCCACTGCAGTTGTGTTTGTTGCCGGGAATTAGCGGGAAAACTACCTAAATAGGTACTGCAATTAGGCAGAAATGTTCAATCAGCTCTTTTAAACAATCGGCGAGGCGTTACCCCTTAATACGCGTACAAAGTACATATGAGGCAGCTGAACATGCTGACTCAAGCTTATATATTCATTAGCATATCGGCATATTGCTTCTTTTTCTTTAGTGACCCTAGATCTCTCAGTTACTACCCAAATAGGGAGTGATTTGGTCGTGGACGCAAAAAGCCGAAACGTACGCGTAGGGCAAAACAGTCGTTACAACTCTGGGTTTAGATGCTGCTATGATATGTCTCACAGATTGGTACACAACGTATGAATTCTCAGTAATAGGCTGCAGGTGGTTGCTGGTGGTATGAATTGATAACCCGAGGGATAGGTCGGGTCGACGAGAGCCAGGTTACCGGGTTAGTGGCTGTACTGGTCCAAGTTGCCGGGTTCGTCGGTAGTAGTCAGCTGGTGGGAGACTTTTCGAATACAATCAGAGGTTGAAACCATCATTCGTGTTGGCAATACTCTCCACAATGATAAGGCTTCGAGTACTGTTCATGAGGTCGTGCAGAGTCACATGTGTTTCGCGCGCTTTAGGAACACCGGGTTGACGCGGCACCGGTGGAGACGTGTAGTCGGGTTAAAAACTGCCGACATTTCGAGCTGGAACTTGCTTTCTTGTCAACAAATAGTCAGGAGGGAAAGGGTTACCTGGGATGATTTTGGAGGCTTGCACAGTTCACCGTCAACGAAAAGCTGCTGTGGAGCTTAGTTGACGCGAACCTACTGGCATGCTGACAGATAAAGCTCTAGAATCCTATCGAGCTGCGGAAATATACTGATGGTATGGTGATGGAGGGGATCTTAAATGCTATGATGGTGATGAGAGAGAACGTTAGACTGAGGGAACTTTGCAAATCCCTTTCTTCGTTCGGATATTGCCACAACAGAGCACTTGATAATCCACAAGGCCTCGCAGCTGATAGTGATGCTTTTCAAGCTGTACCAGGGTGTTCGTCATGTGCGATGGGATGGATAAAGAACAGCATCCTGAAAGGAGTGCTCGAGTGTAGAGTGAGTGGTCTAAGGAATAATTCACTAGAAGGGGGGGCGAGTTAGTGCAATCAACGGAGTCCCGAGGTACTGTATGGCCAGAGAAAACGGGAGAAACAAAGCCAACCCTAATAAATGAACTCCAGTTATCTTTCTAGATTTACAATAACACTTACCTCAATCCTAGCAATCACTTTGAATGTAACAGACTATGGAGAAGAGTTTCACCCCCGGTCAACACCCTGCTCTCAGCAAAATCGATTACTAGAAATGGGGTTGTCTGATATTTTACTGCTTGAACTGAGTAACAATAGGAGTATATATGTGGAACGAAACTAGAGGCAGAATGTTAACTGACCAATATTACAAAGATCCCTTGAAAAAAATCCACAGTTGGAAATGTGTGTGTTGACTCAGCCAAATTTGACTTGAATTCGGCGTCTGCTTCGTGCAAATCTTATCGAGGAACGACCTTGGAACGTGTTCGTAGCTTGTATCAGGATACTTCAGTTCTAGCTGTCTAGGACCCTTTTTTCGCCACAGTAGATAGAGACATTCCGCCGAATTGCGTGATGACACGTGCATCGAGTCAGCGGTGCACCAAGTACTATAAGTATCTACCTGAACTCACGAAAAACAAAAAAACAGACAAATTCGAACTCTGGCAAACGCGCGTATACAAACCGGAAGAGCAGCAAGAGGCCAATGTGGTGGCGTTGTTGCTAAACCAAGGTTTACATGATTTTTGCGCACACGTACGTCACTTGTATTCGTTGCCACGAAGAATTAAATTTCTTACACCGAATTGCTTGCCGCGTCTTACGTTGCATGTGCAGATGGCATATAATCTTCTCCTTTGGCAGACATGCAGATTGAACGAGTTCAACTAAAAGCTTGTATTGCTTTAGTATGTACTTTTATAGCTAGCTGAAGAGGGGATATGGGAAATGGGCACTGTGAATGACCTTTTGTATAGAGCGGATTGAGAAGGAAAGGATGACCTTGCCCATGGGCGAATTCTACGGGACTTACAAGTAGTCTGTCTAGGTCTCGTAGGTCGATTTTTGCTTGTAAGATGTCTGGTGAGTTCATGAGATACCATATACTCTGACTGCTGATAATTGCTGACGACCGAACAACTGCGATCTCAGTATTTCTACCTTATTAAGGGGCTGACAAACCCTGCAAGCTTATTGAAAGACGTTCTTTACTTTGTTACCAGTGGCAACTGAGAGTGACACTGATTGGCCAAGTGGGATGTTAGATAGTTGGTTGTGGTGAAGCATATCATGTTTCATTGGCCACTTCAGCTAATCTACACATAGTATTGCCTGAATAGACTGGTAACCAATCTGCAAAAACCGAGCGTTGTAGGGGATAACAGCATTTCGACAAGTCTTATCCTAAAGGAAAGCTTTCCCAATTGGTTACAACCAAAAAAGGACGGTTTCGTTAGGCTTTCTTTTACCGATCCCACTCTAAGGTAGTTACTTTAGCGAGAAACAGCATGATTTCACAGCTTCAGGTGTCGTCCAGTATGGTCAGTGAGATAGAAACTTCAAAGTTTAGTCGTCATTGCGAGGCCCCCTTGAGTCCGAAACCAACGTATCACATCACATGTACCTGAGATTCAGAATACATATACAATGAGCACATGGCTAAATTAAAACGGTCCCGGAATCAGTTTCTCCATCCAGCAGGAACCAGGAGACCTCCCTTGGAACCCAATCCCCGGTTGACAGTAGGAACATCCCAAAATTACCCATCACAGGCCGTTAAATGTTAGAATAGAAGGTGACAAAGTTGTTTAAGAGTCATTCCAGATCCACGTTCCCCAAAGCATAGTGCTCGCTTTATGTGAGTAATATCCCAAACCCCCGAAGCGCAAAACCCCAATTTTACTGTCAGCACGCGTACGAGGTTTCGTCCGAATCGCGGCGGGTAGTATGTAGAATAATTTCACCATCCAGTCATCCCGAAGTCTCCTTCCCGCGTGCATTTTCCACTGTGCACAGCCTACTCACCCTTTTCACCTACACTCACCAGGAAAGATCGGGTAAACCCCCCTCCTTCACCCCTTCCTGGCTGCGACAACATCACTCTAAGATACCATTCAGCAACTGAAGTTCACAAGCATAGAGCAAGATCCCGTAGCTCACCTTGAAATAGGTTTAAGTACAGGCTCAGCTCCCCTATTTTGGATTTGTATTTGTACCAAAAACCGAATCACATAATCTCAGCTACCGTTCCAACCTCATCTGCCGGTCCGGGGAATACGATTTGATTCGTGGATCATGGTTTAGACAGCTCCCATACCCACATAATCACTCGATGCTGCCATAATGGAGGTCTACTTCCGACCCGTCGACGCTTGCAGAGGGAAGGAAGGATGAAAACAAACAGAACAGGGGTTTAACGGACAACCGGCTCGCATAAACTTTATATTCACATGCAAATACATAGAAGCACACGACTTGTGGGCGGCATTTGATGAATACAAACGAACCTTGTATGTGTGATGAGTGATGAGGCCCCACATACGCAACGAGGACAACCAAGAATCACGTAATTGGGATGCATACGCGCAGTCAAGAGCATTGACGGCGAGATCAGGTTTTAGATGTAATGGGCTTGTATGAAAGAGCTGAAACAGCGTACCTGAAAACCCTGCTTGCATCCAGATTCCCATGTAACACCATACCCCGCGCGCAGATCCATATTTTCCGTTTGCACCCGCACTAAGCTCGATGAAAGAAACTTCAACTAGTTATGTACACTTTCGGTCCGGATCCGTAACAATACCGTTGCGTCAATGAGAAACACCCACCTCCTGTGGGAAGTATATCACGTCGAGTGAGAGCCCATGCCATCCCCTGCCAGACTTCAAACGACACCTCCCTTCCAACCGAAAGAAATAGCTCCCCTAATATGCCGTGTGCGTGCTGGCGCTCGCAGAAGATAAGGCTCACACCGACTTGCACCCATGTTGATATCAACATTGACGGGCGTTTCTGATATTTTGGACTGCAGCCAGGTTGCCTCAAACAGGGATGGAGACCCGGTAGCATCTACCATCGCATCCGTCGAAAAAAGGCATACGCTGCGGCATCGGGCGACTGTAGGGTTAGTAGGAGTCGTGGCTCTTGCGGTTTGGATGGTTGCTCAGGTTTCAATTCTCGGAAGTAGAGCGGGTGTCTATATGCCATCACTCGCGCGCTGAACACCTTCGACATAGGATAGTGACGAGGATGGAAAGAGGTTTGCTGTGGAGTTATTTTAAGTATTACGACAGTAAGGCTCTCACTCGGAAGCGTACGGGAGCATCAACCGGATAGCACGCCTTGTAGAGGTTCCGAACAAGTCCGCCGGTTCCACAGCCTTGTCGAGATCCGTAGTGTTCCGGTCGCTCCGCCATAAGAGGGCTCCACGTAGTCGTCGGTCTGTAGCATGACGGTAGTGGGGGGTTTATTTCTGGGTTGCGGTGGAAACGTTGAGGAGTGAATGTTCGTGGAGGATTGGAGCGTCAGAATGCTGCTCGAGGACGAGGTTGCTAGATACGGAGCTGCTGTGGCGGTTGTAGGTTGTGTGTTACTGAGTGTTTGTGTCAGAAGGAGTGAAGAGAACTAGTGATGGAAGGGTGTGAGAAAGTGCTGGATCAAATGTGTGACACGTTGGTAGGAGCACACAGAGTAGTGGAGATTTTGACGTGAACGAACTTGGCTAATACTATCGTCCACCGGGTTTTCTCATTGCTCATAATGTTCGCTCCTTAAACTTTAGCCAATAGGCTCTCAACAACGTAGCCCTGGGACCGTGATGCTCTTAACACACACCCAAACGGTTGTTCGTACAACCAGTCAAGTCTTCATCTCCGAGCGGGATTGCACGCAGTGACGAATAGCTGACCAAAATCGATATGCATCTATTTGTAGAGTACCACTACATGAAATAACATCACATCTAGACCAGATCAGCGACCACTTCACTTCATCCCTTAACCAGTGAAACAGAGCCTACGGATATGCATACCTCTCCTCTCCGCAAAATCACCAAAACGCCGAACGCCCCTCCCGCAACCAAAACCGATAATTCTATGCGGTAATCGCAACCGCCTTTGCGGCTTCCATAGGCGCCACCGGCAAATCCTCCTGCTTATCACCACATCAGCTTAGTTATCGCCATACCACTGCGCGCCACCTCCTTATTTCACACGGTAGCGCACCGGCTCGAATATCACCTGAATCATCAAGCTGCAGCTGGGACACACGGCGATCTCCTGCCCGTCGCGGAGATCGTCCAGCAAGATCTCGAACCTATCGCCGCAGGGGCACGGGTATGTGTAGAGCTGCAGCGTCGCGTCGAAGGTCATGTCTTCGATTTCGATCTGGTCGTAGATTGACGCTTCTTCGTCCGCCATAGCGTCGATTCCTCGGGGTGGTGGTGGTGGCGGTGGTGGTGGAGGGGAGAACAGAACGCAGACGCTTCGAGAGGGGGAGGCGGAGCAGGCAAGAAGGGTTTTTTGGGTGGCTATGCTGTGCTTTCGTTAGGCGCTGATGACACATCGCCAACCAAAAGCACTGTAACCTTGGCAGAATGCTTGTTCGCGCGCTGGTGGCCGAAGCCTGTTGGAAGAAGGGGCTACTTATCTTCAACCTCTTCTCCCCACGCCGAACACATCGCATGCCCCTCGAACAGCCAGCTCCGCCATTGAATACTACTCCCCTCACACTCGTTCGCCGCAATGTCCGATCCTACTGGCTATTCCGTCGAGCCGCAAATGACATCGCAAGCGTACTCGCCCTCCGAAGCCGAAGAGTCCCCTAAAAGTCTCTGGGATCCACAAAGTTGGACGTGCGCCGCCGCCTGCGCGGGTGGCAACGCTGTCGGCACAGATTGTCTCCAGTCTGTCAATGTTTGCTTCGGCGCGATCGCGATTTGTCTTGCCGAGTGCGTCGCGGGAATTACGGGGTGTCTCGACTCTTGCTGTAATGGATGCGTGGAGTGCTGTGCGACCTGCTGCTCCGGCGGTTGTATTTGTTGCCCGTAAGCGGGACAAGGGAAGAGCTGGTCTCCGAGGATGTGGAATATGGCGCGCTACGAGTGGAGGCAGACGATGCGACTGTCGTTGTGGATTTGCACTGCTACAGCATTTACGATTATGATTTGGCTCATGTTAAGCGATCGATCATCACGGGACGAGGCACTTACGGCGTTTTTACTTTACATTTCGGCAAGGGAACGACCAAGTTATGACGAGATAATGCGGCGTTTTTTCTGTTTCTCAGCGAGCGACTACGACAGATACTGGGCGGGCTATGAAGGATTTGGGTCGGGTACTACCGTTGGGAGTTCGGCGCTATGATTGATGTTTATACTACTTTCCAATTTTACTTTACGTTTTCCGTCTCTACTAGGTGGGGGGGTTTAATACAGATGTAATGCGTGCTTTGAGGATTGGTTCTAGAGGGTGAAGGCCAAGGGCGGTGATGCGCACCAGCGGAGTGAATATCTTATACAGTATCGTCAGTCCATCGGTATTGGGGTAGAATTTTAATGTCAAATTTAATGCGTATTTTGAGGGTTGGTTCTTGGGGAGTTGGTGATGTGCACCACCAGAATATCGAATACAGTGATCGACGGAGAGGTTGTGAAAGACGTGATGTCATGGCTGAGCCTCACATATTCGTGAAGAGTTCGCGAATCTCATGAATTGACTTTTTGTCACCGCGTAGGGCTGCTATCGTGATCATGGAATGAGCTGGGGTTGTTGATTCGCTTGTGAAGGGATATTTCGAGAGAGGCTTGGACTTTAAACTTGAGTCTATGCTATAGTTATCACAAAATCAGTGCCAGCCCTGGGACACGCACACTATCTGCATGACCGTCCCACGGCACCGAAGAAAAGGTTTCTCTTGCATGAAAGAGTGGGATTCTTATGCATGCCTCTTTGGGGTATTATTCCCATCCGCTATCCGTATTAGCGAATGCAATGTGAAACTGTAAGGGGACGTAAGCTCTTTCGCCTGAGTTGCTGTTGCCTAACATATGCATACCGCATTGCATTGGAAGGTTAGTCCTCAGCCTCACTTCTTACCCTTCGAGAAGCAATATGAGGAATAGGAGTCTGGGTAGTTCAGATAGATGCTTGGGCATTGGACAAAATTTTAACAATCCCATGAACTGAATGGAAGCTTGACATGATGGTTTGCGAACTCCGGCGCCAAACATACCTTCATGCATGCCATGAGTGGCGCTAGTTCTATAGATTTGGGACCATTCGGCTTATTCATGTCCATTACGAATGCAGTGGATGATTTAACGTTCCCACTGTTGTGGGATTGGAAACATTGGTGAGACCAGATCCCAAAAATTTTCGGGTACATACTCTTAGAGTAATAAGATATGAAACACCAAACCGCACATATACAAAGGAAGAGGTTTGCACCGGTGGAGGTTTGATGTTCAACCTTTTTGCGTATCAGGCAAATTTAATATAAATGAGAGAAGCAAATAAAGTAGTGACGGTATGTTCAGAAATCCTGCCTTGATCTGTCTGAATTGACGAAGAGAATCCCTATAAAATCTTAAGGAATCCAATCCCAGCGGACACGAATAATGAATATCGCCCCGCACTAGAAATCCGTGTTTTCTGTCATCTCAGTGCTGTTGAACGAGAGTAGGCCCTCAAAGTAAGGACATCGAGTGCGGAGGGCAGTCTTGTGCAAGAAGTGTTCGGCCTGACTTTCACTAGTATCGACAATGACCCTTAAGGTGTCATTGGTTTTGAATTGACTAGGTTAGTTAGCGGAGGTTTGCGGTGGAAAGGATGGAAAACAAACTCGGTGAAGGTGTTAACGTTCATCTTTGCGTGGTTTTGGGGTGTCGAAGATCCGCAGCTCTTGGGTCGCTGATAGAGGCGTGACAACGCCTATGACGAATTGGAGGGTATGACTGATTTTACTGATTTTCAGCGTTGCAGTGGGGTGAAGCCTCTTTGCCTATGTAGCTAATTAATCGTCGTAGATAATACAAAAATTGAAATTCGTCAGAGCCCCTAGTTCGTCATAGACGTTGTCGCGCCTCTAATGCACAATTTGTCGTCGTGATGTTTCAAGCGTTGTGGGAATGGAACGAGGCTTGGCGGTGAGAGGAGGTCTGTCAAACTCGTCGGATTTTCGGTCACCCTTGTCGTGGATTAGATGGCTCTGATAAGATTAGATATCTATTTATCTCATTGCCTGCCTTTACCCTGCGACTTGAAGGCACTGTGTACCTAATAGAGCGAGGAGTATACCTTTGTTTCTGGAATTGTGTTTCCTCTGGTTCTTGGATTTGCTTTCATAGTCATTCAACTTTGATGTGGTGTCATTGTAATTTTGATGAGTACTTAAAGAGTCTATATATTATGTGCCGCCAAGGGCGCTTATAATGAAGTGTCTGGAGACTTGAAAATCCGACGAGTAGTTAGACACCATATATGCCAACTCCACAAATTAGTTGGATTTCATAATATCTGTTCAAAAAGCACGCAGCATGCGATACCGTTACATATAGACTTAACGTTGCCGGGTTTATCGCCGTTTTTCGAGGATCCCGTCCCTGCTTGTATATTGATGTATAGGATGTCTAAAAACTAATCGATTCCCTTTGTCGAAAATATATAATCGACGGTAAGTACCCCAATGAGCATTCTGCACCAGAAAAATCCCACATTTTGTATTGGGGTAGATGGTTGTGGGATGGGGAATGTTAGCACGTCACGAAGCTTGTATGGGGACGATGATGTCGTGTTTACACACATAAAGAACAAGATCGGTTCGTTAGCCGCTTTCATTCTTCTTTCTCTTTCTCTCCTCATTGCTTTTGTGCGGAAGAGGAAGCTCTTCGTGAGCAAACAACAAACACTAATTATATACGAAACGAGATGGATAGAGATATAATCTTCTTCCCCCACCTCTTCCTTGCGAGCAAGCTCCTTCTATACCGCAAAGAAGCGGCAGTTGAATTGAGAGAGTTCCACCGGTTTGGACTTGCCACTGGCTCTTGATATCTCCAACCCAAGATTGCATTTGTCGGATCACACCCAAAACCCGACTTCGACGTTCCAGGATCGCACACACCATCGGTAGCATTTTGCCAACTTCTCCATCACTACCTCTTGGAGATTATGTTCCGGCTTTTGGCGGGTTTCCTTTTTTGTGGTGAATTCGCGTCTTTCGGAGACAAAGGTGAGTTTGTAACGTTTTACCGTTGAATGTGTAGTAGAGACTGACCACTTGGTAATAGGATGATGATATCCTCTGACCTTGAATTGGGTTCATGGGTACAGTTTGAACTGCTCGCACCACGCCCAAGGAGAGCAGATATGCTCTAAGGGTAGTTGTGGAGGATGGGAATGGATTAAGGTAAGACTGTATCGTTATGTAGATGTTTAAATCATGCCTGACCCGTGATAGAAGTTGAAGGACATCCTAGCCACCTTCCAGCCTGGAACTGTGGGTACTGCGAACAAGATCGCCTCAAACTGTACGAGAATAGAGCATCCTAAATGCCAAAAGAACGTTAGCTCAATTCTCGACGAAGAAGCTTGTCCTCCTTCATCTTGTTGTTCGCTAGGAAACATTTAATTTTGAAGGTGGTGGAGAGTGGCGAATGGCTCTCAACTCAACGATCTCGACGGTCTCGACGAAAATGCCATCTCCTCCTTCGGCTCGTTGTTCGCTAGGGTACCGTTAATTCTGACGGAGTTGGAATCAGAAGTAGAAGCGCAGAGAATGACCCTTAACCCAACAACCTCAACGATCTCGACGAAGAAGCTTCGAAGGCATCTCCTTAAGAGCGAAGCTTATGCTCTCCACCCTTCATAAGCACAACTCATTATCGCTGCTGATCTGGAACACACCCAACATCCTTGCATGAAGTGATCGGCGCGGGGAAATTCTCGGCCGACACACTCCTACAAAGAAAGCTCGACGGCAACAACTTCTCCAGAGTTTTGGGGCTCAGTTATGATCCCATCGGAGATGAGATTAACGAGAATGTTCCGGTGGCCCCTCGACTCAGTTTCCGAAGCTGTCGCCTTCGCAACTTCTCACGTCAGGCCTAAAACCCAAGAGTCCGATGAACATGAACTTCAGCTCTAGCGGTTATATGAGAAGAGGAGTACTGCGGATGATCACCGAGATGTGGAAGACCATCGAGAACTCGTTTGCTTGGCCTCGGAGTTGGTGAGTACAAGTTCCGAATTCTTGCATGCTTTTTACATGGAGTTCTTACTGACGTCTTGCGCTTGGAATCAAGATTAAGGCCAAGATGAGATGATTGCAGTTCGTTACCTAAGGACGAGGTGGAGGTGATGGATACCGTCTAGGAAAAGATGAATAGATTGGAGAGGGAGACGGAGATGCATGAGGAGGAGGAGATTTTGTCAAAATGACGAGTATAGGGAAGACGGATTAGGAGGTGAAGATAGCGATGAAAATGGGGATAACGAACAAGTGAGTACAATCCCATGCTAGCGTTCACAATAAATAGCTGACGCCTTCATTCCACAGTTCGCAATTCTCCTTCCATATACATCTGGAGCTCGAACCGCCGCACTACTCGCTATCAGAGATTCGATCCTAGAACTATGTCTTATGTTCTGAGGACTGAGGAAAACCGTCGAAAGAAGAGGAGGAGAACGAGCAAGTCAGTCAAATTCCATACAAACGTCCACACAGAGAAGTAGCTGACGTCTTTCTTTCTTTCACAGTTCGTGATTCTCCTTCCACACGGGACAGGAGGGCAATTACGGGCAACATGTCTGGATGTTCGAGGTAACACGTCTCGCGCGTCAACTAGAAGATTGGATGCCGACAACGTAAGCTCTTTATTGGAGTTCCATCGGCTATTCAAGAACTCGCTGACGGATATCGTGAACAGGGCTATATTGCGAACATTCTCAAGTGATATGCTTGAGGAGGAGGAGGAGGAGGAACGATGGAGGTCGATTCAAGATTCAAGATCCCTCTCTCGCCAAACACACCTACATTATCCCCGACATCAGTATGGCTAGAACTTCAACCGGCAACAGTTCTAAGGACACCCTTGAACTACACAGCCTGGACGGATAATATTGTGTACCGTTTCAATGACCTCTTCAAGCTATCGCCCTAACGACAAGTTTGTCGGTCAAATTACTAGACCTCCGGAGGAATTGAGGTGCTGTATGCTGGCAGGGCAGGAGTCGTCTTTGGCCGTGGAGGAAACGAGACACACTTTCGAGTTCTCGCCTCAATATCGAATGGTTGGAGTATTCTCTCGAAACAGCGGCAGAAGGAACCAAGGCGTGTTGATCTGTTAAACGTTTGGATACTATGACATCCGAAGGAACCGGAGGTGCTATATGATGGTGGAAGGAGATCACAGCCTTGTAGTTATCACCTCAATGACTGTTGCCATGTTCGCTACCCTTGGTTGGGCTTCGTGATTGGGCTTCGTGATTGGGCAACACATCCGTTGGCCCAAGAACTTGAACGAAGACGTCGCAATTTATTCGGAATCACAGCGCCTCAAAGACTATCGCCATATTCGCTGCCCTTGGACCTTGGTTGGAGTTCGCACAAGATCCTGATTGGCCAACACTCATGAAATCATCATATCGCACTCTACGCAACTTTTTTTCGCAACCTCGGCACTTTGAGTTATCGTTTGGTCTGTCAGGCGGCTAGAGAACATTACACGAACCAAGACCCGAAAGAATCTGAGCAATCGGAGGTGCTGTATGATGATAGAGCAAGAGTCGTCATTGGCCGCGGAGGAAACCGAAGAGCGAGGAGAATCGCGCTGCTCGATCGTACTTCGAGATATCGCCTGAAAACCCAACTGGTCTGTGAAACGGCCTGAGAATATAACCTGAACTAAGCTCCGAGGAACCCAAGGAATTGGAGGCGCTGTACGGTGGTGGAGCAGGTGTCTGGGGTACCTCCATAGCCGGCGATCTCGACATCAAGTAGGGACTTTGAAGCTCTCGGAGACCTCGTCATTAGGAAGTCGGAGAATGTTGGTGCTGAGATGTAAGTCGTATTGATATTCCAAAGTCTATGAGGTAGTCGGTGCTAACAACTTTGATAGTACAGAAAGACAAAGTCAGGAAGATTACCCCCATTTGATGGAGCGTGCTCCAACGTCTAGAGCTTTCTTCTTCGACGAACTCCCTTTTCTTGCTATGTTTGATACCTTTGGCTGGGCTTCGTATAAGATCCTGATGTTTGGCTGACACTTATGTTAGTTAAATCATCATATTCCCAATACTTTCAGACAACGAGACTCTGCCCCTGGTCATTTGGCGAACATGGAAATCGACGATATCGGCTCCTGAAGTGTCTGTCTGTACGAAGCCGCGTACTAACCACGATCGATACAAAATATCCGGAGATACGAGAAAGGTCATCGAGATCCAAGACAAGCTGATCTTCGTGAGGGCGAGTCTCTGGGGCAGTGTGAATGAATCTGGTTCCGTGTTCTCTAAAGTGTCGGGAGTGATCAATGACGCATTTGAGGTGCCAAGGATCACGGTGGATATTGAGGGATTGATGGAGGTGATGGTTTTCCATTAAGAAAATGGTGAGGGGATATGCGATGCCGGTGGAACTGTATTCAAATGCGGGTGGGCTACCGTTCAAGCTCCCAGGTCCAGGTGTCCTCCACTTCCAACGCTACCAATCGCTGCATCGAGTACCCGGCTGTAGCAGAGGTCGACATTCCATCACTTTCCATCAAATGTTGACCTACCATTGCTGTTCCGATGCATAAAGGACTACGGGGCGATCCAGAGTACTCCTGTCTTTATTCGAACCTGGCGTGAATCGGCGGCAGGGGCAGCCAAAGTCATGTTTGATTGTTTAATCTCTATTGTTATTTCGCCCTTCACCGTGGCCGGTCGTACTATTAATTTCGTCCTTCATGGCTGGTCATACTGTTCTTCTCGGCAAACCGTCTCGCAGAAGGAATCCAAAGCTTGTCCTTTATACGCCCATCTTCATCCGAGTCCGGTGATGTCTCGGCGATTTGCGAAAAGAGATGTCAAGTCGCTGCTGTGACAATGCTGAGAATACATTTGCTTCACGATTCCCCTGCTCGCAGTTTTGATTCGAGGGATCATGGGATCGCCTCGACGGTGCAAGAATTGAACCGGATGATGGAGAGTGTTTGAATGTTCCAACCACTCAATCGAACGAGCTTTTGGGTATTTTAGGTCTATTTGGATTTAACGTTGGACGTATAGGAAGAGAGAGACCGTGCCCAAAGGATTGCTTGCGGGCCATCCCGGCATAGCTCTCCGGCGGGTTGCCCTGGCTTGGAGAGGTATCGATATATCTGTCCCGTAAGCCAACTCCGAAAGCCGCCTCTTTCGCAGCGTCAACAATTAACGTCTCGAGGTAGGGGTGGGATCGTCTTGACGGTGCAAAGAGAAAGAGGGTCGAAGGATTGGAAGAGGAGAGAACTCGTGTATGGCTCTCGCGAAGGATAGGTGGTTTTTGGGTGATTGGTGTTGGTGCGTTTCTTCGCAGTCCTTGCCGACAATCAGCAATCCTACCAGCTTTTCACAGCCAGAAGACTTCCATAACAGTACAACCTTCGGAGATTTCTCGACAATATAAGGCAAAAGATGTGAAATCGCTTCTACGGCAATGCAGAGAATGCTTTCTTCATGGTTCCTGTTAATGTGGCCGTGGGTCAGTTTTGGGGGGCTTGTCAGGTGTGTTTGATTTTGGCGCTGTTGCGTATCATTCTTTGCTGTCTTTGCACATTATTGCTAACTATCTCGTGGAATTTGGGTGAAATTTATCGCTTATTTGTGTTGTGTTCGTTTATTTCTTATTCGTAAATATACTTAGCGTCACTTGACGTCGCTGCACAACTCAAACAATATCCAATATGAACCATCACAACACAAAAACATTACTCTTGTACTGAGATCAGCTTTCCATCGCAGCTTCTCTAGGGTAGACTACATGCGCATGTAACAGAATGTAAACAAAACTTTGTATTTCGAGACTTCTAACTCAAAGCTTAAAACCTCCCGCATCCGTACAGTGAACCGAAGCGGTCAGATCGGTCAGATATGGACCTCGACCGGGCCGATCTGTGCCAAGGGCCTCATATATGGTTATCTAGCCGATCTGTCAACTGGTAGATATCTATCTATATTAATCTAGCCGGACTACAGATATCTATGGATAATCGAGTGAATTTCTATGAGTACGATCGTACTGCTCGGCAACCAGCAAGGGGAAATGAACCCCCTGTTTCTACCATCGAACTCTCAAGAAAAAACAGTCTGGAGTATTTCCTAGTGCATGGAATATAAACCTCTTTATATACATTTTCCCAGTGCTAGCAGTGAGCTTTAATGCTAGATAGTATGCGGTATCTATGAATATCTTCTCTAAACGCCAGATATCTTCAGAGGCTATGGATATCTTCCTTAGCGTAGATAACTGCAGGCTCAATAAATATTGTAGATATCTGCCTCATGGGCCGATCTGTGCCAAGGGCGGCCTCATATATGGTTATCTAGCCGATCTGTCAACTGGTAGATATCTATCTATATTAATCTAGCCGGACTACAGATATCTATGGGTAATCGAGTGAATTTCTATGAGTATCGGCAACCAGCAGAGGGGAAATGAACCCCCCCTGTGTCTACCATCGAACTCTCAAGAAAAAACAGTCTGGAGTACTTATTTCCTAGTGCATGGAATATAAACCTCTTTATATACATTTTCCCAGTGCTAGCAGTGAGCTTTAGTGCTAGATAGTATGCGGTATCTATGAATATCTTCTCTAAACGCCAGATATCTTCAGAGGCTATGGATATCTTCCTTGGCGTAGATAACTGCAGGCTCAATAAATATTGTAGATATCTGCCTCATGGGCCGATCTATGCCAAGGGCGGCTTTAGAAATCCCGACCGCACCTGACCGATCTGTCAATCTGTAGATTAACGGGCGGTCGATCTGACCGCTTCGGAACACTGCATCCGTATCTCCTTCTCCTCCTCCCAAGCTTCTTAGCTACCCTCCTCCTCCTCCGCCTCTCCTCTTCCTAATGCTAAGCTTCACCTGCCCTCTCCTCCCACGCTTCACATCCACCTCTCCTTTTCCTCCTCCTTAGCAGCGTCAGTATCAGCATCAGCATACGGCCCACCTCCGCAATCTCGGAACCGCCAAGCCGCCCACTCCGCCGTATCGGTATCCAATTGGTGGATAAAGCAGCCTGTTATTCTCGCATGGGCCCTTACTGGCTTTCGGCGAGACATCAACATGATTAGTGTTCGCCAACTGAGCGGTAGGCGGTGGTATCTCCAGCTGATGGTGGCCACGAGACGAAACGAGACGAGACGAGACGGGTTATCCGCAAAGAATGACTTTGTGGCCTCATGATACAGCCGGTTCTCACTTAGGCCCTTTCGAGCTTTCGGTGGGACATCGCCATGATCTGTCTTAGTTGTATTCATCAACTAGGCGGCGATATTATTAGCGGATAGAGCTTGCCCACGAGGCGAGACGATCCGCAAAGAATGATTTTGCGACCTCGTGATACAGCCTAGTACTTTCACTTGGGCTCTTCTACATGACCCTTATAGGTTTTTGGTGAGAATAGCCTTGATCAGTGTCTTGGTTGTGTTCGTCACTCGGGCGGCGGTATCATCAGCGTATGGAGATTCTCTATGCGTATCTGAGTAGTGCAGCTCAATGCCAGGATCTCCATCGTTGTCCGGAGACTTGGGTCGACCATTGCTGGTGCTGCGGTTGTACGAATCGGACCAGTGGGATGTGGTGGTGATTCGCGGATGGCCTTTTCGTAACGCGCACGTGTGGAATCGCGGGAAGAACGGTAGAAGGAACTGTTAGTCCCTTTGTTACTCGTTCTGTTTATTGCTAGCAGTAGATGGTGTTTCAGTTCCAGAAGATGCTGCAGTTCTAGAAGATGCTACAGACCCAGAAGATGCTGCCGTTCCAGAAGATGCTGCTGTTCTATGGATCCAGAAAGCCCCGGGACATCTGAGTCGCAAAGAAGGGTTTGGCCGCATCATGGTATCTCGTCGTATGGACAACACTAATCCCACAACCAAGACTAGCCGAAAGATCGAAAGCTTCTAGGTCCTGGCCGTGGGTTGGGGCGGGCGTGGTGGAACATTTGTAGCGGCACGAGGTTCTAGTAACGTTAGTATGAGATCTAGATTAATAGAATAGTGGGTGGGATCGGTTCTTACAATCATCATGTGCGTAAGAAACTTCTTCCCCTCTCCATCCGACACTCCGGATAGCCATCAATAGCAGCCGTTGATCTTTGTAGCTGGTAGCAAGGTAAAGGGACAGCGTGAATATTCACAACAGGCGGTGAATATATATAGTGTTGCGCGATTTTCACACAGAACATTTCCCGACAGAAAACTTACTGCCACATGTTCAAGACCAGATCGACTTGTCCCAGAAGATATAATTAGAGTCCAGTAATCAGTAGCATACAACACACCGCACTGGAACCTCGTGATTTGGATATTTCCTTCGGCTGGACTTTTGTAAGTCCCTTCACGACCCTATGCTTCTTCGAAGGTAGTAGTCACTACGGCCTTCTCAACTTTTTGGCTAGTTCGGTAACTCGCCGCAAGTCCGACTATTGCTAGCGTGCTCTCGTTCCCAGACTGTCGTGTCGCTCGCAAGCCGTTTTGCGGTAGCGAAAAATAGCGGCTGGTATACGGCCACAGATGGAAGCGTCCCCTTAACTTCTTTGAAAACTCCCTATTTTTCGTCCTTCTTCTCTTTAATAGTAGTAGTCTATATGATTGACTAGCTCCTGGGCTGATGATAGGAGTCTCGAATAAACTTACTGTTGGAGGAAATAATACGGTCTCCTACACCGCTTCTTCATTTGCGCCTTCATTTTGGGTTTCGCATGAGATAGCCAGATAGACCTGGGATTCACCTTCGAAGACCCTCGGTCTTCTTGTATTTCTTCCTCGTTTTTCAAGCGAGAACTCGGTCCTCTCGCTGTCTTTGAAGGGGTAGGTCTACTACTTCGCTTTTCATGCTGTTCCAAAGCTGAAGAACAGCGAGGATGGATAAATTTACGAACCTAATTAATAGGACAAAATGGTTGGTATCATCGGCGAAACTTGTTCAGACAATGTGTAGCCATCGGGTGACTTGTCGAAATAAGTATTTCTTGCCGTCCTTGGTATAGTCGGACACGAGGCATATAATCTGTAGCCATCAAGTAATTTGTTCTTCCGCAACCCGAATTTCTCCTTTGGCAAAGAACTGAGAGAGCATTCACAGGCGGATGAATTTTATCCGAGTTAATACCGCCGGATCCCATAAACAAGAAGGAAGACAGGCTGTAAAGCCTGATCAATGTTTTTTTGCGGGCATGATATAACAACAATTACGGGTCTATCATCTCCGACTCCTCGTGCCTAGCCTTCTGTCGTAAGCTCGCTTGTTGGAGAGCGAGCTTGCGACCGAACCGCGGAAGGCCCCAATTCCATGGCTATGTGAGGGACTATGCTGTTGTCCCTAGCTGTGGGATCGCCGTCGCGGATCAAGGAGGATTGTTGCAGCGTAGTTGCATTTGAAGTCGACCAAAAGACTGCATGTAGAATGTCAATCGATGAGATCTTTGGTTTTGGTTTTCATCTTCCAATCCCGTCATATCACAAGGCATGTCTTTGCAGATAATCCGCCCGTTTGTTGGTATAAGTTATGAAAGAGGGAGGAGGGGGGTTTGACAATAGCTTTAACTTCGCGACTTCCGACTCCTTCCTATCTCGATCCCTGGCCTCAACGAACTTCTTCCGTTCGGAAACCGCTTCAAAACTCGGGGCGATAAAGTTGGAGGGGGGAGTAAGGATTGGCAATAACTCCCTTCAACCTCTAGCTCTCTGCTTTCCCTTCCTATCTCGCCTCGACCACTTGCGTTTAGAAAAGGCCTCGAATTCCGTTATAACAATGATATCTTGGGAAGATCTCCAATCATTCGAACAGACAGAAGAAACAATGCGACGGCGGTAATAATACACATTCGGCAATGAGATTTTACGACTTGGCAGGTTATGAGAAGGGGGCAATCCCTTCTCTCGTGTAGTAAACTTGAGATCTCAAACCCTTCTTCTTGACGTTTCATCTTTGGTCGTTGTGTTGGTCGTTTAGGTTGGCCGTTGCTGAAACTTCGACAATCATTGAAACGTTTCATCGTAAGCCTACCTAATATACTCCGCAAGCTTCAATCCATTAATCTAGACGTCTAAATAGTGCGACTAGAGCAGATCCAACTTCCAGTCGATGAGGATGATGCAACTACAGTCCAAGAAAGAGAAGGTTGTTCGGAATGACGTCCCCGAGCCTGGAAACAACCAGCTACGCTAACTTTATACTAGGACTTCCGTGTTGGTCCCATCGGCAATGACATAGCAGCAATCTCCGATCAACTTCGTTCAAATGTAGGTCTTGAAAGACAGCGCATGGGGGAGTAGAAGGGCTTCATGCGCTGTCCCTCAGCTCGTCTCATGCACAAAGCTTCTGTTCTAACTTCACCACTATTGGCATTAGCTTACTGTTTAACGATGACAGAAGGAATGTATTGAACTTACGTTTATGATGAAATGAAAAAATGGAAAATTGAAAAAACTTGAAGAGACCTTGCGAAGAAGATGGGAGGCGATGAGAACTAAATCCAGATGGAGTAGATGAGTCGTTGATGACCTTCATATGGTACAAGATCTGCGAAGGATTGATCCTGCTCCTTTCATCCCGTGAAGTTGAAGTGCTAAAAGCAGACGAGTTGCTCTACATTATCATGAGGATGAAGATTGTGTGGATAGAGGTTTGAACTGATTAACCTCAATGGTAGCGAGTTTCCGGTAAACGGTAATGATTGTGGCTGAAGTAAAATACTTCCTTCGCTAGATGTATTTTATTGTCGGAAACACCGAAGTTTTCGCTGTCGTCTTTTACGTTTCTCTTCTTACTGTTCCAGCTTGCGCTTCACCATTGACAACCCCTCCTTGGGCGGTGCACGTGCTGAGTAACCGAATTCCTTAAACCGCGCTGCTCGCAATAGGTTGTAGGTTAAACTTTGTTTAGATTGCACATCTCTTATCAGCACTGGTACGACAACAAGGACCTCGAACGCAGCGCGCTCTACCGTTTGGGAAATCACACATGTACTGCTTACTTATGCCATTAACTTTGTGTATCATTCGATGCGGTTTTGCTCTGATGAACTTGAGTTCAATGAGAAATCCGAGCTGTGATCGAAGTAACTCTGAGCCGATGTCGAAGTGGGTGAAAGCTAGAGAATCTTCGGAGCGTATATACTGTACCGAGCGCGATGGTTCAGGCGAGGTGGTAGGTTTTTTCGATATCGAAAGACCAAGAGTGGGAGGAATCCGCAATAAAATGTCTTCAGATGAAGCTTTTGTGGGATGTGAGAAATGGGCGGGATGGGAGGGGCAGGAGGAATCGGAAAATGGAGACTGGCAAAATGATGTAAGTGGAATTCGTCTGGGGAAGATGGATTGGGTTCAATTACGGTGAGTTTCCTAAATGAAATCTTTGTGATCACGTAGATGGTGTAAATGTGGCGCTATCTTTGTCTCGGACTCGAGCTCTCCTCGAAACAGAGGGCCGGGTTTCGTTATGGTGCAGCCACCACTTCGCGACTAGAATCGATAGTCTAAGGTGAGAACTATGGATATCTGTTGGAAATATTGCTCACGTCAAGCAATATCTTGACCTGTTATTATCTTCGAAGAATGTGCTTATCACGGACTGAATATCCGTGCCCACTTCCGTCGCGCCTCAAGTTGGACCTTCTTCGTTTCTTCTCTACAAAGCTTTTTCACACCTCAGATGAATACCGGCATACATGCATTCCGTACATACAATCCATGAACCTTGGAGAACTCGACCCGAGAACTATATATAAGCACAACATGCTCCGGCGGTTATGCGGCTCTATCTTGCCATGCTGGCACCCGCATCACAATGCTAATTTCGGGATCTCCGGGATATAATTTTCCGGTGTATGCACTCTTGACATATTTCGCCGCGTTTGACACATTCTAGGATTAATCCCACGTTACAGTCGGCAATCTGCGTCATAAAACGTCAAGATAACTGGGCATAAACGGTCCATCATTGTGTCACCGTACCACCTTTCGGCCGAGATATCGGGACGGTTGCGCGGATGTCCTCAGAAACATTATGGTGTATCGATATCTACTAGCTCAACGACATCTGGGCGAATCGACACCTTCGCATACTTCGGCAAGGAGGTGTCGGTGTTAACATGTTCTGTTTATGAGGTGGGCCTTAAATTTCCGGCTGTAGATGGGAATAATCAGTCCGTATTGGAGTCGCTCTCGCCTAGGCTTCAATTTCCGATATCTCTCTTCCCAGCAACTTGCTCCCGATTGGCCTCGTCACTCTTTACCACACAAACGCCAAGACTCCTTCATGAAATCAAGCCACCATACATACCGAGTTACCAGCAGAAATGAGCGTTGAGTTGTGCTACAAACGGAAATTTGGCGCATGCCCTTGCATACGTCGAAAAGCCAATCAGTTATCCCGAGAGAGAGCTATGACGTACGCTAGGCCTTCTCGGGCCGATTCATCAGTTTTCACTCGCGCTTCGGGATTGGCGCCAATCAAATGCGGATGAGGTCTAATCAAGTCATGCCACGCGGATTCTCCGACGGCTGAAGATTTCTCGGATGTTCACTGTGGGGCTAAAGGAATAAAAAACAAAACCAGCCGGTCCATGCATGGCGATAAAGAAATGCAATTGGCCGAGTAGTGACTCAACACGCGGGTGAGCATGGTAGGCCGTTTCTTCCGAGCCAAACACTCGATAAGACTTGAGGAGTGGGGCGGGAGAGTTTGTTGTTTTTTTGCCCATGGACACGCGGCCAAATGCGACCAAAAACCACTATACTCTAATCTTGACTATGAGAGATGCGACGCAATTCAAGTCCTCCGGTTGAGTCGAGCTACCGATATTCCAAAACGACGGCGGCATCCAGCATCCGCCCGTGCAGTTTGCTGCTGCAGATTACCAGGACACTATATGTAGTCATGCTCTAGCGACATGCTTCAATCCAGCTGAAAACCGATCAGCGAAGGTATATATGAATTGGAAGGCAGCGAAGCACATCGATATCCACTTACGTCTGAGCCCAGAAAAACTACGGCGAAGGCATTCACCATGCGGTGCTTAGGATTCCTACTCACTCTTTTCTCGTTTTCTCTCTTTTTAATTGTCTCCGGAACTCCTCTGCATCAGAACTCCAAAAGAGCCACCGAAGTTGCCTTGATCGATCAAGCCTATGACAATAATGTTCTCTCGGGTTCAATCAACGTACCTCAGCTCTCATCTTGACTCTGGTTCATACTAGAATTAATTGACTTCTCAGGTCCAAAATATAGCTTTCTTAAAAGTGGTTACCGTCGTCTGGGCCGTCGGTAACTCATGGAGCGATTCACAAACGATCACAGCCACTTGGAGCTCTGGTCCTGACAGTAGCGGATACGAATTATGGACATTCAGCGGTAGTGCACCAGGTGCTACACAATTCTACATTCGATACACTGTATCTGGAACTACGTATTACGATCCAGGAAACAACATCAACTACCTCGTCAAGCCCCCCCCGACGCCGTTTGTTGCCTCGACAACCATAGCTCCTACTGATACCAACGTACCAACTGTTACTCTACCGCCGGTTATTCCCGCCAGTATTCCCACCGACGTACCTGTAACTCCTCTGACGGGCTGCCAAAACTGGAACGGTTGGGACAATTGCTGGGGAAACAGTTTTGAATTCTTTCCGTCATCAGAGAGGAGACGATGGCAAACTCCACCAAGGGGAGATGCGGCATATTTCCCATCTTTCCAGGACTACAGCGATCTGGTGGGATATGCTGATATCCAGTACAACCCCGGACACACCGTAGCTGTGGTTACTGTCAATGCCGCTTCCAAGACCGGGGAACAACTATCTTATAACTTTGGCGGCAATGTTCAACATTCATCTAGCTTCCGGGTCAACTCGTCGCTGACCGATCCGCTTCCGATTACGGTTACTTCTGCAAATGGGAAGCAGCTTGTGCTGGAGCCGTTGAACTTTATTTGGCAAAATGTCCCCCTCACTGCAGCACAGAGCAGCTTCACTGGCGGACAGAAGGGTGCAATTGTGGAGCTCTTTGGTTGGCCATATAATGATGTTGCTAAGGAATGTTCATTCATTGGGAAGGCTGGTTTGTTAATCCGAGTGATATTACATGCCCGAGATTGACGTTTTGCAGGTTACATGGGAGTCAAAGTTTGGCCTCCGAATGAGCACGTTTGGGGATCTTATAATTATGAGCCTGATAGCCAGTTTCGTCCTTGGTACTTTGTGTGAGCATTCGTCTGAGCCTAAGTTTCATATGCGTTTACTCATTGTCCATAGTTATCAACCTGTGAGCTACAGACTACACAGTCGCCACGGAACCCGTGAGGAACTCCGCGCCATGATCAATGCCTGCCGTGCTGCTGGTGTGCGAGTCTACGCAGATGCTGTCATCAACCACATGACAGGCCAAGGAACCGGTGAGTATTCCTCACCAAAACGAAGTTCTATCTGCTAAACTCCCCATCAGATATTCAGAACCACCGGACCAGCGGCTGTAGTCTATATTCCGGTCATAACGCCACCGACAACTCACCGTACTTTACTTCTGGCAACACCTTCTTGATTAACCCCTTCACCGGCACCCGACCAGCGATGGAATACCCAGCCGTCCCATACGCAGCCACTGATTTCCACTGCCAGCGTGACATTACCGACTGGAGCAACGGCGATAGCATCACTAAAGGATGGCTAGTATCATTAGCAGATCTAAACACCGAGAAACCATACGTACAAGATCGTATCGCCACCTACCTCGCAGATCTTCTATCAATCGGATTCTCTGGCTTCCGCGTTGATGCCGCAAAACATATTGGTCCACAGTCGCAGGCGCAAATCTTTGGACGCCTAAAGAATAAATTGGGTGGCAACTTTCCTGGCGACTTTATATCCTGGCTTGAGGTGATTGTAGGCGGGGGCGCAGAGACAGATCTTGAGGCTTGCGGTGGAGGCGAATGGAGTTGGTATACTAATTTCAACAACAAATTATCAGCTGCCGGCTTGAATTCCGATGACATAGATAAGATCAAGATCTGGAGCTCTGGTACTCATCCTTTTTCGAGTTGCCGTAATTCCATCACTAACTGTAGCAGACTACCCAAAAAATCACCCAATCTGTGGCCGGTGGATCATCCCACCCTCTCGCTTCGCCATCCAAAACGACGACCACGACCAACAAAGCCCTGTATTTACCCCTCCCCATTCCATTTCCTCCCACACAACTAACCAATATTAGGGCTCCTCCCCACGTGACATGGGCGATCGCGGTTCCGTCCTTATTAAAGAAAAAAACGTCGGAAAACACCGCAACTTCGAGTTACTACTATTCGCACGCACAGATGCAGATTGGAATATCAAGCTCCTTTTGTCGTCGTACATGTTTATGGATAATGGCGGCGCGGGGTTCCCAGACGGTCTGAGCGATTGCTCACTGTATACAGGCCCCCAGCCGATCAGTGGGTGTAAGGGAGTACCGAAGGATCAGGCGTATGTGGCAAACGCCTGTGGGTATACTATGAGCCAGGGGAAGTATACAAGGCCTCATAGGGATGTGAAGATTATCAATGCGATGAGGGGGTGGGTTGGGTTAAATAGGATTACGGCGAGTAAGTTGGGGATTCCGGGGTGCTCATAGATTAGGTGTGGAAGGGCCGGGTGAAGGGAATCGACGGAGTGGTGGATGTGAGTACCGGTGTATATGTGGTAGTTGGGATTCACACGAACAGCGGAATAAAATTAATGAAACAAATTTTTTCCATGTCTCAAAGCTGGCCAACTTCTGCTATCAACGCGTCTCACGTTTAACAACACACGGGAGTCCAAGATACGGAACGATCTCTCTTAGTCACCATATGTCACTCGAACAAAAGTCATGAGTGTAAGTACTCGAGTCTGTTAACCATCTCCCACAGTTGCTCGACACACACTCTCTCAGATTCTGCGCATAGTTGTTTCTTGCATATTCATTCTACTGGATTCAGGTGATATCTGGTCTAACATGGGTGAACACGAGATCACTCACTGGCGGTATGTATGTAGCGTGGCGGTTGGAAGATAGATCAAGAGAAGCTGCACTCGCCTCCTGCACAGCCTGATTATATACGTAACTTAAAACCTGGTCCAAGTTCGGTGAGATATTAATAAAAGAGTCGAAGGTTCTCGTTTCTACATTACGGCGTAGGCCAGGACTTTCCCAGCTGCCTCGCCCTATTTAATGAGATATTACACTGTTTCCCAACCGTGGTTCCTCCCGTTCAACAACTATCTTCTGTCCTTCCCCGGGGGGGAGGTCCTTCTGTTAACGTCTCGTACCCTGGTATGATTGGCCCTGGGTAAAGTACTCGCGTTTGGGGGTAAAGGATCGGACGCTGCTGTTCTGGTATTAAATTTTGCTGTGAGGCCAGGGTATCAAATCACACTTTACCTAAAACTGCCCCAATTTTACTGTTTCTGTGGTTGTTTGCCAGAATAAGTGTGTCCGATCCTTTACCCCCAGACCCGAGTAACCCTAATTTGGCACAGTTTGGTAATCCAAATTTTTTTATCGTGGAATAAAAAATGGTAGAACACTTACCTTTAGCTGCAGCACCTTTTCTCATTGGCCAGACTCTCCCCCGCGTGCGAGGGACGAGCTAAGCGGGGATTCAGGGTACTATTTCTTTCGATAAGTGGTACGAAATCGAATTCGAGTCGGTCGAGTACGAGCAAACGCCACCCAACCAGACTATAAGCGCTGAGCCAGTCGACGGATGAAACGGTGAAAGAAAGCTGAGGTTGAACATGGACAGGTTTTCAATTCACTAGCCTCCCTGTTCAAGGAGAAGTTGCCCAGAAGCCCGGCCGGGGAGGAATTAAGCATGTTTTCAGAGATACGACTGTGGGCACATTGGCTGTGGGTATAGGTGTCAGCCCGAATGCTGAAACGTAAGAGCAACAATCCTTCCCCTCATGCAGCAGCTAGTGATCGCTTCTTTCTAGAACCAAACCGAAAAAGAAGGTAATGTTCAACACTCCATCAACGGTGTCCATAAGTCAGTCAAGCGCTCTTGAAACCGCTAACAAAATCGAGAATCTGTGTTTTGTAAATCGCCAAGCAAATAAAGTCAACCTAGATAGCTGTCTAGGAGTTCTTGTTAGGGACGGCGACAGATGGTGGCATCGCCTGTGGCCACCAGTGGGATCATTGCCCCAATGTTATATCTCAGAGACAGTCTCCTTAGATAATCTGCTTAAGCGCGGAGATCTCGACAATCGAGCCAGACTCAAGTTGGGAGTGAAGTTGGCGTCAGCCATGATGCAGCTTCATGGAACCAAATGACTGGGTGACCGATGGGGAAAATGAGTTATTCTTTCCCCAGGTAACAGCCAAAGCTCAAACGGCGAGTGGTCCCGTTTCAATCTGGAAACTGATTGTCGAAAAACTTTTCGTTCGCTAGATTTTTGGCACAGCAGAACCAACTGGCTCATCCTGGCACACCGCACCAGCTTTAGTTACATCACTTCTTCTTCAATACGACGGAAGTGTATTCTCGCTTGATATCATTCTGGCAGAGCTTTGGGTCAGAAAGCGGTTGGAAGACCTTGCGGAATAGCCACAAAACAACTATAGGAATCCTGACATTGCTGAGTGTCAAACTACAGCTCGACTTATTGGTAAAATAGAGGCAGCCGCTGGCACTTTGAACGGCGACGCAGGTGCGTGATGAATTTTGCCTCCTTGCCTTTTCAGTATTGATATATTGGAACTTCAGCTAATCAATCTCTTTTCTAGTGGAGGTCGCAGCGGAGCTGGAAAGGAATTGGAACGCCTCTGTCTGTCGAGAAAACTAGATCCTGAGCTCCGACATGCTTTGTTCACCGATTTCATTGCTATCCATCTCTTCATCTTACTTTTTAAAGCGTGTACTTAAGTTGTTCTTTCTTCGCTCTACGCCCCATGTTCTTTATCGAATAATGGACTCTACACTGGGCCTCCAGAATTGAATCCTGAAGGATTATCGGCGTCTCTAATCCCAGCCGAATTACCTCACAGACTTCCAACTCTACTTATTCTATTAGTATGGATTTAAGTATATATACGCACTTATGCCTACGTTTGTGGATTGGCATGTCGGTAATTTTCCAGAAAGGGGAAGTGCATCGAGGGTCCGTAGTATCTAGTCGTTAGGGTGCGGACGGGGAGTAAGGCAGGCATGAATTATCAGTTACATGTCATCAGTGACAATCCAGTCAGCTCTTCCTATAAGACTGGAAATTTTGGGCCAAAATATTACTTTACCAGAGATATGCCCGGCTTCGACTGATTTGTGTATGCATATATATGTTCATAATAAATTATTCGATATTAAAATATACAGTTTAGCACATACCGCCTCGGATCCTCATCCCCAAAACCTGCTTGAGATTGGATATTACAGTTGTTGAATGGAAATGTTCCAGCTTATTTGATTTTTTTCCAAGACCACGGGATACAGATAACTTTTCCTCTTCAAATCCCCAGGCCTTTTCTGGTTGACCATCAAAGGACCTTAGCTTTAGCTTCACTGATACATCTCCCTTTCGTCGTTTAGGTTCTGCAGGTTAGGGTTCGCCTGTCCCTTGACTGAGTTCCTCCGCATTTCAAGTAGCCCCCGTTGCTGTAGCGTCCACACTAATCAGCGCTCGGAAATTTGTGCAGGCAATCAACGCCATTATCGGGGAAGTCCAACCACATGAGGGGAGCGATCGTGACGGAGAGACAATTTCATTTTAACGAATGTCGCCAGGGGGTGCTAGCTGGCCAGCCAGGGACAAAGGAGTTCTTCATCTCCATCGCCATCTTCATCTCCATCTCCGTCTTCCTTCTCTCCAGCCTACTTCCACATACGCTTCGCCTGTCTCTCGTCATCTCATTGTCTGTGTTCCTGTTCCAGAGCGTCGGTGTGATCTGTGATCTGTGATCTGTACGTGTTACTTTAACCGCGCCTATCATCCTTGTAGATAAGGGGATGGGTGAACATGCTGACCATGTCACAACTGTAGCTCCCCCTCATCCTCATTCTCATCCCCTGTCCGCGCGATTTACGAAACGAACAAAATTCCAAACGTACCTTCCATTGTCATCGTGATCGCGACTCGCGCCTCACTCACTTGACTCCCCCGCGCGCACTCTTTGTGCGCACTGTTGCTCCGGTCAGCTGTTGCTGCCATATCTTCATAAACGCGCCATCTATCCTCATCCTTTCCGACCTCATCAACATCCCCACCGCAATGTCTGACGCCGATCTCGACCTCGAATTCGAAGCTACCAACAAGTCGCTGCGCCCGCAGTCCCAGCTCGCGCGTGCATTCGCCGACCAGCTCAACGATGTCTTCCTGCTTGATGAGACGTTAGATAAGTTGGATCGGAACATCAACCGAAAGTAGGGGCGCGGTTTACATTACCCCTATCCACCCCCTGGGTGTTTGTTAACCCGTCGCGCAGGAAACAGAGTGTATCATACCAATCTTCGGAACTTGCGCTGTTGGAGGCACGGATAAAGCATGCGGAAAAGCTCCTCGAGGAGAAGAAGGCACATCTACTACGGGGGGGCGGTGCCGGCGCAAATAGTAACATCCCCGATTACGCGGCGAACCCGAATTTTTCGGCGACGCCCGACGCAGATGAGAAGAGAGAGGGGGAGGGTGAAGCTGTAGAGGAAGAGGAGGTAGATCAGGTTGAGACAAGGCCGGAGAGGGAGTATGTGGTTGTGGATCGGGTGCAGGAAACGCAGCAATATCAGGTACGGCCACCGCCGCCTCCTCCGAGCGTTCCGGCTACTATGTAAGGAAGAGATTGGTGTTATATCCTGAGTTCTACGGGGGAGGAAGGACGCTAGAAGAGTCGACTTTAGTTGCTTGTCACTCGGTAGATGTTTTTATGGAGCGATAATAATGGTTGGACGGGTACCGGTGATGTTTCAATTGATCGATTATAAATATACTGTATTGTCTACTTTCTCATGTTTTGTGACAGCTATGAATGTATTTTTAATTTTGTGAGTGGCAGTACACTAGTGTGGGCATACAGGTGTATGTTGTATGTGTTTATATGAATCATGATGAACTGAACTATTGAGCGGTCAAGAAGCTTGCGAATACTATGATCATCATTCGAAAGCTTAATGCTACACCGTATGCAGCGCTGCCTTTCAAATGCATCAGGGACTAGTTCATATGCAGAGGCGCGCATTTGAGTTCCTTTCTGGACTCTGCAGCAACCCTTTAAACCGGCATGTTACACACATACTAATTTCTGCATAGCAACAAACCGAAAGCTTTTTTGACAGTAAAATCGTCTTGTGCCCAGACTTCTAAACTCTAGCCGAGAGAGCTTGCCAGAAGCCCGGGATCAAAAGACCTGTAATGGATATTCTGTTGGACAACTACTCTACCATACATCGGGGGCTGTATCCAGATCTAAAGAAACTTTTTGGTGGCAAGTACCTTATAAAGGCTCAAACTTCCGACTTGAAACAACACATTCCCTAACCCTATTCCGATCTTTTCTTCCGCTGCACCTAAGCAAGGCATGTAAAAGCAATTGTTGGTTCACCGTGTCAATGCGGGTGCTATAGATCGGCGTTAGGGCAGAGGGACAACGAAATGCGACTTCCCTGTCCGTATAAGTATTCCTTGCGTATGATGATAATACCGAAGCTTATTGTATTCGTGTGACCTGAGAGTTGGCGTTATCGGCGATAGCGGGGTAAAGCTTGATTGCAGTTTCCATCAGATCATACTGCGACACCTGCATCGCCGCCGGTATATTATAATCCCCGATCCGTCGGACATACCGTATCTGAAGAAATCTCATATATATTACCGCCTCGCTGCTTTCTGAAAGAGAGATATACCGCAACTCCAGCTTTTCCTGCTTCCTGAGGCACCACCACCCGCAGAAATGGAAGAACTTACCAGAAACCTCGCAGCTCTCGAAACCTCCGACACGTTCCCTGAGGACGATTCTAAACCTACTTTACTCCCCATCCCCGGGCCCCCAGGGCTACCGATTATCGGTAACATCCGCGATTTCGACCCTGCGTTCCCGTTGAGTACGTTTCTCAACTTCGCCGAGATCTATGGGCCCATATTTGAAATGACGCTCGGGACCGCTGGGAGACGAGTCTTCATCAGCTCAGTGGAACTATTTGAAGAAGTGTGTGATGAATCTAGATTCCACAAGGTCGTGACGGGGGCTTTAGAGACATTGAGAAATGGGGTTGGGAGTGGATTGTTTACCGCACATCATGGCGAGAAGGATTGGTTGATTGCGCACAGGATCTTGATGCCTGCTTTTGGACCATTGAAGATTCGGGATATGTTTGACGGTATGTATACGCTACGTCAGGATTGAGGAAAGATGCTTACAAGGCGGCTAGATATGCATGATATCGCGTCGCAGCTCGTGTTGAAGTGGGCAAGATATGGACCTAAGCATAAGATTCTTGCTACGGACGATTTTACTCGCCTTACACTGGATACGCTCAGCTTGTGCGCGATGGGTTATCGGTTTAATTCGTTCTACACAGAGGAAATGCACCCGTTTGTGGATGCCATGGTCAGTTAACAATCCATGTATCAACAAATTCATGCTCAATGGCTGATTATCATACAGGTAGGCTACCTCTTCGAGTCTGGGAAACGAGCGTTTAGGCCTTCGATTGCGAACAAGCTCATGCGGCGGACAAATGCACGGTACGACCAGGATATAAAGTACATGAGAGACTTAGCTCGTGAACTCGTCCAGGGAAGGAGAAATAACCCAACGGACAAAAACGATTTGCTGAATGCCATGATCAATGGTCGGGATCCAAAAACCGGAGAGGGACTGAACGATGAGCTGATTTGCAACAATATGTCAATTTCAATCCTCTTCGTTTGGGTGTTCGTACTGATGGGTATAGGATCACTTTCCTTATTGCCGGACACGAGACTACTTCCGGATTGCTGTCGTTCACGTTCTACAATCTCATTAAAAATAGCGCTGCATACCGCGCTGCACAGAAAGAGGTCGACGAGGTTTGCGGCAAGGGTCCAATCACAATCGACCATATACCAAAGCTCAAGTACATCAACGCTGTTCTCCGCGAGACACTGCGCTTGAACCCAACGGCTACCACGTTTTCTCTTGCACCGCACTCTGACTTGGATGAACACCCACCAACACTCGGTAAAGGAAAGTACAGCTTAGAAGGAGTTCCAGCTGTTATTTGTGTACTTCAAAAGATCCACCGCGATCCAAAAGTGTATGGAGCGGATGCGAACGAATTTAAACCCGAGAGGGTTCGTTTCTGATTCGTTACTAGCGCGGCGGATATGCTAATTATGAGATTAGATGCTCGACGAAGCTTTCGAAAAGCTCCCGAAGGCCGCCTGGAAACCGTTCGGTAATGGTATGAGAGCATGTATTGGCCGACCATTCGCATGGCAAGAAGCAGTTCTTGTCACTACTATGCTTCTTCAACATTTCAATTTTCAATTCGACGACCCAGGGTACGAGCTGCATATTAAACAAACGCTTACTATCAAGCCCAAGGACTTTTACATGCGCGCTACACTTAGGGAAGGGATGAGCGCTGTGGCTCCTTCAGCAGCTGCTGATGTCATCCATAGTGATGGTGGATCGCAAAAGCACCCCGCAAAGGAAACCTCCGGCAGTGACAAAAAGCAGCAAAGAAAACTAATGTCGATTTTCTATGGCTCCAACACCGGCACGTGCGAAGCTCTTGCCCAAAGTCTCGCCACCAACGCTGCCGGCCATGGGTTCGACGCTGATGTAAGAACTCTTGATTCGGCGACGGAAAAGCTGCCAAAGGACCATCCAGTAGTCATCATCACGGCATCCTATGAAGGTCAGCCTCCGGACAACGCCACACACTTCGTGGAATGGCTCAAGTCGCTCTCGGGCAATGAAGCTTCTGGGACGAATTATGCAGTCTTTGGATGTGGCCATCGGGACTGGCAGACCACGTTTCAGCGCATCCCAACACTTGTCAACGACACTCTTCATAAGCTGGGAGGAACTAGGATGGTGGAAAGAGGAGTGGCAGATGCTGCTGAAGGCGACATGTTCACGAAATTCGACACCTGGGAAGACGAACTTTTCTGGCCTGCCATCGATTCGAAATATGGTGGCACATCAGTAGCAGCAGCTTCAACTACGCTTGTATCCACACTCACGGCTGAGATCTCTTCTAACAGATCATCAAAGCTCCGGGTCGACGTTTCCGATGCTCGGGTTATAGCCACAAAAACCCTCACCGCCCCAGATCAACCTGAGAAGCGCCACCTCGAAATCCAACTTCCCAGCAATGCCGCATACAGTTCTGGCGACTATCTTGCCGTTCTACCCATCAACCCCAAGCAGGCAATCCACCGGGCTATGAAACGGTTCCAACTCCCATGGGACGCACGAATCACGCTCACATCAACCGCGCCTACAGCTCTCCCCACCAACTACTCCATGTCTGCCCACGACATCTTCGCCGCATACGTTGAACTTTCGCAACCGGCTACTAAAAAGAATGTTCTCTCCCTCGCTGCCGCCGCTGTAGACCCGGAGACAAAGTCTCAGCTTGAAGCACTAGCCGGGGACCAATTCCAAGCAGAAATTACGCAAAAGCGCATCTCACCCCTCGATCTTCTCGAGCGCTACCCATGCCTGCATATACCCCTCGGTAGCTTTCTCGCCATGTTACCCCCCATGCGCGTACGACAATACTCTATCTCCTCCTCTCCCCTCCACAACGCCGATACCTGCACCGTGAGCTACGACCGCCTCGAAGTCGCCGCGCTCTCAGGTAGTGGTGGAAACCACTACGGTGTGGCTTCAAACTTCCTTTCCTCCTTGGAGCCGGGAGATATCCTTCGAGTTGCCGTCCGCGCCTCAGCGAAGCCATTCCACCTGCCGCTCAACCCCGCGATGCCAATCGTCATGATCGCCATCGGAACCGGTATCGCCCCCTTCCGCGGGTTTGTGCAAGAGCGTGCTGTCCAGATTCTTGCCGGACGAACGTTGGGGAACGCGCTCCTGTTTGTCGGGTGCAGATACCATGATAAGGATCGTCTGTACGCGGAAGAGTTCGATAAGTGGCAGGAACAGGGGGCGGTGCAGTTGCGGTATGCGTTCTCGAGGGAACCGGAGTTGTCGGAGGGGTGTAAGTATGTGCAGGATCGGTTGGGGAAGGAGAAGGCTGAGCTGTTTAAGGCGTGGGAGGATGGTGCGAGGGTGTTTGTGTGTGGTAATGCGAGGCTGGGAGAGGAGGTCGCGAAGGTTTGTAAGGATGGGTATAGGGAAAGGAGAAAGAATCAGGGAGAAGAAACGACAGAGGAAGCGGCCGAGGAATGGTTTGGGAAGTTGAAGGAGGAGAGGTTTGCGACGGATGTTTTCGACTGAGTTGAGAGGCTGTTTTTGGATTGGAGGAGAGGTTTCGGGCGCGAGGTTCTGATTTTTGGAGAGTTGGAGAGTGGTTTTTGGGATGCGAAGGAGTTCTGAAGGATTGAGTTTGGGATGAGATCATGTTTGTATGGCAGGAACGAATTTATGCGCTGGTACGCTATGCAATGGTATCTAATCTGATGGCTCCAGAATATGTTCATGCCAAGACATAAATTTCGTTTACGAAAACTCCTAATGGTCTCTTTTGAAGTTTCCTGACGAATTAGCATTGCGTACAGCCGGTTGGTGGACAAAAATTGGTTTGTACAGAATACTCATTCACCTGGGCAAGTTACTCGAATTTTCGAAGATCTTTCATTCCGTCAAAAGATTTACGTCGGGAGATGATCGAGTAACAGCCACTTCGAGAGCAAGCCAGCGCCCCAACATGAATCGTAAGCCCCAGTCTGTATATCCGACAACAGTCAAACAGAAGGAAAAACTCAGATAAGCAGACGAACCAAATGAAATTCAAAACTAAATTCACTCCCCAACTATAATAACCATAAAATGTACTCTATCCATCCCGGCTGTGGTTCATAGCTAGCCACAACCGCACTTTGTATTCGCCTTCCACATCTTGCCAATGTACAGATCCTGTCACACAGGAGCACAGACATTCTCTGGAATATTTCGTATCGGGATGGTCTTTGCCAAGCGTGAGGGTTCGTATGTCGAAGACCTTTTGCAGCAGATCAAATGCGGCTTCCATTCTCCCTAGATCGGCATATGTATGCGCAAGGATGGTCATACTGCTCAAAGTATTGGAGTGCTCAGGCCCGAGTAAACTGGTGCTCTTCTGTACAATCCGCTCCAGTACCATCGCAGCCTCTTTCCACAGCCCAGTAATCCGTAATGCTGATGCAAAGTTGGTACCCAAGGTTAAGGTGTCTGAAGGTACTTGGCGGATTATCCTCGTCACCGTATCTCGAACACATGAGTTTCTGGGGGTATCGATGTCATCTTGTACGGCAGCTCCAGCGTCGAGCAGAATCTGGGCCACTTTTTCTTGACCGGACGCTGCAGCAATATGGAGTGCGGTCCCACAGATTCCACGTTCCGCGTTAATGTCGACATCCTTCCCCACTAGCCACTTAACCATATCTTCGCGGCCATTCCATGCTGCTGCGTGGAGTGCGTATCCATATATGTCGCGTTTGGTATTATTAGGTGCTACCTTTTCAACAAATAGACGAGCAATGCTCTCGCCACCCATCCTTTTATCACCTATAGCTTTACCACCCATATCCAGACCTCCCTTTCCCTCATCGTATTCCCAACCCATCTCCAATTCACAGAGAACGAGGCCAATGCTATAATAGTCAAACTTCGATAGAGCCCCAAATGTCTCATCATCACCCAGTGAGAGTGCAACCTGCGCGTCTATTTTATCCTTATGGCTCAGGAGTTTGTGCGTGAACGAACTGAAACCGAGCGATGCTACAAAGTGAAGTGGAGTCGTGCTCACGAAAGTTCTATTATGGAGTGACGTGAAAACGAGGTATGCAAGATCCATTTTACCCGCGTATTCGCCTAGTCTTAGGAAAGCCCTATAGCAAGCCTCATATTCGTTGCTTCCTTCGGGTGTTTGTTTTGCGTGTTCAAACCAATAATAGGCAGCGTAGCCTAGGAATTGGTTTTTCCGGCATTGATCTTCGACGATGTGTCGATGGCAACTGTCCTGCTCAAACAACACAGCCTTTGATTCTTCTTCGAATTCTTCGAAGGCAAGGTAGGTCAAACAAGCGAGCGCGATGCGACTATGGGAGTACGTGTACGATAGCAGAAATGGTGATAGTTCATCTCGATATGCATGACCCTCCGACCAATCGTTCATTCCCATAAGGAATTCCTTCACCGAAAAATGGACGAAATGAACGGTGTCATCAGATCTGATTTCAATAATTGGTCCCAAAAGACGCGAAACGACCTTCCTCAAATCGGTTTCCATTTTGTCCGCTATCGAAGCCATGGATGTATCCTCTGGACGTACCGCAATTGCTATGCTCAACTCTTGCAAGGTCAACGGGCGTTGAGCAAAAGCAACCCATCGAAGGATCTCTTTTACCGTTGGACGATTATCCGAGGATACCCTGCGCAAGATATCTGTGTAAACCTCGCCTAGATTTGCTGGCAAAGTATTCAATGTCTTCCGAATATCCCGTGGTGCCGTGAAGGTGGACGCTAGTAACTCTTCCACAACCAAGGAAACCCAAAGGAACATTCCCGGAGCACCTCTTGTAACAGCCTCGACAATTTCGTCACCCAGATTACTGCCAGCAGTTGATGTTCGCAGTCTTCTAACACTAGTTTCGACGAATTCCGCAATATCGCTCTTTATTTCATCGAAATTCGAATCGAGTGATAAACGTACGACATCAGTAAAATGTGATGCAATTGGTGTATGCGAGCGACTCGTGATAATGAGCTTGATACGTGGTCCTGTCGGCCGGTCACAGAGGAGGAGGCGGCGGAGTCGGCTTAAGAGTTTGGTTCGTGACTGCTCTTCACATTCATCTATGATCGTGAGCCAAACATATTCATATTTTCAGCCAGGGTAAAATACCAAGAGCGTCAATTATCAGAAAACAACCCTTAATGGTGTCATCATTCATTATCCGTTCGAAGACCCGCCAAAGCATCTCGAATGTCCAGGATGTCTTCTCTTTTTGCATGGCATATTCAGACTCGGCTGCAAAGTGTACAATCATCTCTGGTGTCTGCTTCAATAACTGCGCAAGCAAATTGGATAATACTGCATTTCCGGTCCGTAATCGCTCGTCTCTATTGTCGCAGAAAAAATAGAAGACCTGATGTGAATTGGCGTGTATGGAGCCACTGTATAGCGCTTGAATTACATAAGCTGACAAGTAGGTCTTGCCACAACCTCGAATCCCATGAATCCAAAGTGTGGAGGTGCGGTCATCTTGTCTCCAGGCTTGGAAAGACTTGTTATCGAGTATCCAGGCCCCGGTATTTTCGTGTCGCCTCTGCCATAATCTATCACGATAGCTTTCGCAATCTGCAGGCATTAAACTCTTGAGACAATCACTGCTGTCCCGTGGACCTGATTTATTTCTTGGTTAGTATGGAGTTCCAATGTGAAAGAGATTTAGACCAAGGGGCACTTACATCGCAAGATTCCATGCATTCTTCGCGTTGGTGTCACTACGCCGTGTATATCAATATTCTGCTCCGTTCAGATTTGGACATGGTGGCAGTTACGTACAAGTCGACTTAGTAATTTCTTTCATCATATTTCTTAGACGCTCCAAAACCGTGTGATAGTTTGAATCATCCACGGAAGAAAATTTCACCATATCTGTATAGTTTTCCTGTATCGGGAACCGAAAAGTATCGGTAGCTAGCGGAGGAGGTGGGTGAATATGATGGAACGCCCTGTTAATCAACTCCGACCAGCCGTCATTCATGCACTGAAAACATTAGTTCTGCATACGGAGAATCTGTACCTGGCCTTACCATATCAGTTGTAGATGTCCCGTAAAAACTGAAAACAGTCGGCTTGTACTTCTTCCAGATGTCCTCAACATCCTTTGCGTGATTCTCGAGGAAATTTGATCCTTCTCTCAGCTGTTCAAGGAGATGTTCTTGCGCATAACCAGTGACATTCAAATCCGAATCTACCATATCTTCCAACCCACACGAGACACCTGGATCTGGGATCCCAAAAAAGATGATTGAATGGGTCGCACTTAGGATGTGACCACGGGATGGATTGCGTTTGGACTCAATCAAGGCCTAAAGTACTCTCTGTGAGCCAAGACAGCTATAAATGACCTATGAATGGAATATATACCTGCAAAACGAGCATACCGCCCAAACTATGCGCAATGAATATAATTGGCCTGGTCTTCTTCGTAAAATTTGTTAACACGCTTCAACATATGTATGAGTGGGGGGGGGACGAAAACGGGACTGATGTATTCACCTGATTTGAACGCCTAGTGTTGTATAATTCTTGAGTAAAATGTTCGTGGTGATTCGTCCTGGGTCTCATTCCTTCGGATGTTCTGTCCCGAGAAAAAACTCGATTATAACCATATGTCATGATCCGAATATTCTCAACATCGTGGGGAAGGAAGTCCTTTAGCCACATCTGGTGAGAGATACGACTTTTCCAAGATTCAAATGCGTGCCCAGCAAGGCCTGTCACTGCCACAACACTGTAACACATCGTCGAAGTTAGCACTAGCAAATTTACAAAAGGGTAACTGACTCTGCAACAATCTCATTTCCTGGAGCATTCAAGGGAGTCAACCCACAAAAATTGCAATCAATCACGATTCCAATTGTCGTTGGTGTTGTAGTATCTGAAACCGAGAGTTGGAGGGTAAGCTGTATTGTGCGGGTGACACAGAGACGCTGGTATTGAAGCGGAGGGTGTTTCCAGCTCAGCAGTGCCGTTTGTTCGGTACCAACACAGGAAGGGTAAAGCGACAGTTGATTGCCAGTTCCCTCCCATTGCCCAAAAGACTGATCGGATTTTCGAAGGGCATTCAGCAAGTCTTTCTCGTTCCAAGACGGCGGGACGCCAGATACTCGAAAGAATCTCCGACTTGATTCGAGGCTAGGAGTTGCGGTTGCATCAGCGGCTCCAGCAGTGTGTTCGTTATCATCTGGGAGACCTGTACACATACGCGCACTAGTCAAGTCGGATACCGGAGTTGATGTTCTATCTGTCCAAAAGCAATCGCGTTCTTTTGTGGGATCGTCAAAGATGCAAGCGGGAACATCTAAAGGTTGATCTTCCGAGATATGCTCTGGAACGGACCACTCTTCCGAATCCCAGCCATCGAAACAAGGCGATGTTGATGTATCTTCGGATCCATCATCTGAGATATTTGCGGGGACTGACCACTCTTCGGAAGCCTGATTATCAAAACAAACCGATGTTGATGTATTCCCAGCCCGATTGTGCTCCTCGTTTGTTACCCATACCCAATCTTTGCCGGGAGGATTATCATCGCCATCACCATCGTCATCACTGTCATCATAGTACTGCCCATCTATTTCATTCCCTGTGAGTCGATCGGTTGGAATTTTGTCTTCTGAACCATCGGAAATTTTCTGGTCAGTCGTTCGGGTCCTATTTTCTTGTGCTGAATCGTGCCGACCATCTTTGATATTACGCTGCCCACTTCTATAACTTGTAGACTGAGAAGCCGCACCGCCCCCATAGCTGGTACTACTAAAGTCACGATAATCCTTCGATGGGTCGTGATCATCGTCTCGTCGCTGCCGTTTATCCAAGTGGTGGTTGCAGCTTTGGGAGCTTTTGCTTGATGATAGCCGTCTCTTGCGTTCTGGAGGTGCCCCAGAGTGCTGGGAGGGCGTGGGATATCTCGTAATGCGTCTGCTATGAGTATCTGGGTGGGGGGTAGCGCTTTGTGGCTGTCGGTGTTGCCGTTGAACCGTATCATGTGGTCTAGTCGGTAGTGACGATTCTATATCATCTATTATCATCCTTAGACCTAGCTCAAGGTCGGTTCGTGGTAGTTCGCCACTGACTGAGTTGTTGCAGAGCTTCTGTGCAGTAGCACGAATGGACTCAAGTAGGACATATTCTCTCGCAGTCGTAGGAGGTGCGGGGGCAGGGCTCGTAGGCTCTGGGTTGCGTTTGATTGTCGCAGAAGATAACCTGCCAGTATTACCGAGCTCTAGATCTGACGACTGAAGTGGCTGTATGACCGTGCAGTGGCAGCGGTACGGACCAACCGCTCTGCCGGCAACGAGGATTGCTTTAAATCCGTCCTCTGGAACGCAAACTCCCTTGTAGTTATACAAGACGTCAAGCTCACCCACAGACAGCTCAGTGACTAAATCAATATAACCTTTAAGATCATCACTGGTAATTCCTGGTAACTGGAGAGCCTGGTAACCGTCGCATCCAGTGCGGGGTGATATCGGATAGTAGGTGGAAGTCTTCCGTTGAAACTTGGCGCATTTTTGCTCGAAAGCGCGGGTATCTGAGTTGTCCTCATGGAGGCGAGTTACTGTCCTTAAGTTAGTTTGTTTAGTTAGTAAGTAACCCTCTGTAAATTCAAGTCTGTCTCCACTTCATCGATCACCCGAACGTACCTAACTGTTGCGTGGGTCGCCAGCTTCTCCAAAATAAGAACAGGCCTAGCTATTCGTAAGGAAATGATTTTGTGTCGACGCTTGAGCGGCTGCTCATGCTTTACATCAATCAACGCTATACAATTCTCGCACTTGTTCAACAGTTCGTCCAGCCCCTTCTTTTGATGCGGCAAAAAGATTTTGGCCCAGATGATCATTCCAGGCCGTATATCCTCCCAACCGCGAATACTAGTACGGTTGTCGGCAGCCATATCTGTTCCGTGTAGTATCTCTCGCGGATTGTGCGATAGCTAGGCCTTTTATTATGGACCGCTCAGTTCGAAGTTGGTACTGGAGGGCAGTGAAGTGGTTGGAATTGAAAGATTGCGGTTGATTCTAGGTCGTTTGGTCCATTAGGTTTTGGGAAGATCTTCCTAGATCATACGTGTGCACACAGCACAAAAGGTGTGGCGGTGATCAAGAAATCGCTCAAGCTCTTACTAGTTTTGTAAGTGTATGATGCATCAAAATGGCCATACACCCCACACCCCCACAAGAGTTTCAACTTTTGTTTCGCAAATTGCTTTTGGTCCCCATACATGGCGTCTGGTTCGTTGAAAGCCGCTATCATGTGGGTGACGTCGACTACGTACTTGGAGTACTTGTACTTACAAGGAACAAGAATCGGTATGAGCCTACTAAGCTGAAGAAAATGGACAAGTGAATTATTGATGAGTTTACTGGTAAAAAGGTACCTTCGATAAATGTAAATCATGGACTCCATGAATTTGTAACTACACTATAGCTGAAGACTCGCTTTTTAAACCAATTCTCAGCGGCTAATTCGGTTTCGGCCACTTGCAGCTGTAGCCTTTGGAAGTGCCCCAATCTGCACATTCCTCCAACTGCACATTCCTTCACCTGCACATTCCTTCACCTGCACATTCCTCCACCCATCCATCTTCTGGCTGGAATTGAAATCCTCAAAATGTGTGCTGCAAATTTTGTATGGTAAGCCACTCAGTACTTGTTTCAATTCCCCTGCACAAGGAATTTATCGTGAAGTCAGCGAGTGCGAGTCGATGATTAAAATTGAAGCCTGGACGACTACTCACATTTAACTGAAGCCTAACCTTGTGCGAAGCGCTGAGAATCGGGAATGGGATCATATTCTCACGGAAGTTAAAAGTAGATAATTGTAAAAATAAATAGCTACTTAAGTATAGTGTGTATTGTTTTCGACGCCACCCGGACGAACACACGAGAAGAGCGCCTTGCAGTGCATTTGCACTTCGGTGTTTCGGGTGGGGCGCCGAACGTTCAAACATAAACACTTTTGACTTATATTCGTCCATATGCTTATGCACAATCTAGGATTAATCGTTTTGGCGCCGCAAGCCTGCGAGCAAGGAGGAAAACTCTGGGCACAAAGGAATATGCACGTATGTCTACATATACGTACTATATTCTCTCACTAAAATCCAAACATTGAGAGACCTAGAACCACACTCACCGCACTCGACGAGAAGAAGAAGCAAAGAAGAGAGAGAAGATGATGTGACTGATGGTAATTGGGAGAAAGATTATACACAGGGAAGCAAGAAGACGACATCTTGCAGGAGAAACGACTGAATGATGGCCAGCGCAGACGTCCACTGCGTCAAGACACTCCTAAACGGCTAGCTAATCAATTCCATCCCCCTGCTAAGTTCTATCTTCAAGCTGAAGTGCGGCGCCGTAGCAGCGAATGTACAATGTAGAACATTCAAACCTACCTATGTATTTTCGAATCATCGCAATAGATAACTAAATCTGCGCACGCAACTGCTCATGCGCATTGCATTGTCTTACACACCTTGTATAGTACATGTGCGCATGCAAGATTGGAGCTGAAAGATCGCATAGAGTAGTCTTGTAAGAAATAGGTATAGGCGGTTATGTCCTGCAGGCTTGGGGGTCTAGATGCCCGTGATGCACTCTACTTGAGTACTCTATACTGTTGTAACGATGAATATGGCAATGGAAAAATCAAATACTTCCGTCATGTATGAACTGTACTGGCTAGCTAGGTTGTTATGCGCATACGTGTAGAGTCGATAAGCAAGGCTAAGAAGGGAACACGGCAGTAATTTTAGTGCAACTTTGTGCGCAGTTCGGTATCCCTTTGCCAGTAATGGGCTCTTCTATGGGCTCTTCTGTGGGCCCGCTTTCGGGTACTTGGCACTTCTTTTGTTTGTAGCACCACAACAAACCCACTAAGACCCCCCACTAGAGCAGTACCATTTGAAAGATAAACCCTTGGAGCTTCTATATGCAGATTTTTGGACAATGGTTGCCAGTTCTGTGTTGTTGGGTGCCAGGTAAATGTGTTGTATTTGTACTGTTGTGGGGCTGGCTAGAACCAAGATTTGTGATAATTAGCCCTCCATTTCCTACCCATAAGACCCAATATCATGAGCAACAGATTTTATGCTATCAAGGTGTCTATGACATCGATAGGTATATCAAATATAAAAATCCTTGATACTAATTAGCTTCATAGGCTATCACTCATTCGATGTGACTGGCAATTACCACTCCCCACAAGTCTGCCAGGTCACAATGAGCTTTTTAACCTCTACATATGATCCTTTGGCATGTGTGTACCGCTTTTGTAGAAGGTTGAACAATTTGTCCCCAATCTAGAAAGCACAGAAGTTATGGGGTTGGTTGAGCAGGGGTAAAAAATGATAGCTTACAGCTAAGTGTGCAGCCAAATAGTGTTCTTCACACTCACAATTCTTATTTTTATATTATTTAGTGTGTATAGAACTATGTTATTTCTTCTAGACTCATATGGCTGAGTTGTGGTTGTGAAAATGGGATTATACAAGCGGGCCCATCCGTGGGTCCAAACCCGCTTACCGACAAAGGGATAAAAACCCTTCTTGTTCTTGGTCTCCATAGAGCCAGTCTAACCTCACTATCCACGCTCAAAAACACGCCCTCATGATCGACAGAAACATCCAGGAACGAAGATAAATCGGTGATGACATTAAATACAATTGCCGAGGTTGGTCATGATTCAGAGCTTTCTAATGCTCGTGATCTGCTCGGGAGGAGAGATTGGACAACTCATCCAGAAGGCGAATACCGGGAGGGTCTCTTGAGCAAAGAAAACTTCCAAGACAATACCTCAGTGCAAGTTCTGGAGTTCAATCGTGAAAAAAAGGTCTCTTCACTCTTAACCAAACCCTCCTCAAATGATCAAACTGACATAACCAGAATGGGTGGAAAACGCCGAGCTCAAGAAATGGATTGAGGAGTATGATCCGAAGAACCATCCGAAGATTGATCCGAAGATCAAAAGTAATGTTTTCTCTCAAAGGATTTTGTATGCTCACTCCTATCTTATATTTTGGGAGACTGTGCTAATTGATGGTATCAGTTTTTTCATCGGACAAGACATTGAGATGTCAGATAGTCGCAGTCATGTCCGTGTCTCCCTCTCCAAATCAGTCGCCACAGAGTTGTTTAAGCCTATCGATGTGTCGCCTTTCTTTTGCGCGCAGTTGCTCGGTTTACGATACTATGGAGGACCAGGGGGTTCTACCCATTATGACCCTGAGGGGGAACTAGAAGCTCTGGGTTAGTTCAATACCACCCTCTTCAATACTAGGACCTGTAGTTTATACTTTCCGGATAGAATTCTTTGCCAGCCTCCGCGGTGGCCCGCACGAACCGGAGCTCCCCCATCTATTTACATGAAGTATATTGTCAAGGAAGACTTGATATTGTGCATTCTTCGCCTGCCACTAGAGGATCCGATGTATAAAGAGATCGACTTGCGACTCAAAAATAAGGTTGCGACTTGGGGACCAAGCGGAGATGAACTTTTGACGCCGTGTACCTCATACCTCCTACACGGCCTAGTAATACACCCCGTGTTCGAGGGTGTATCAGTAACTAGTAAAACTCTTAGAACTGAGCTCTACGAAAATTAAATCAGATAGACAATAAATATCTTTCGGCAGAGAAACTATCGGGCCTGACGAAGAAGTTATCGGTACTCAGTCGTAGAATCGACTCGCATATTGCATGTATCGATTTTACACTGGTTCTGATAAAACACCTATGGCAGAGTCACTCCAGGTTTGGGAGGGAGATAGAACAAAAAAAGGTAATGAAACGAAGCCAGGTTTATGCCGAGGATTGCATGAGGCGTCTTGAGTGCTAGGTTGAAAGCCAAAGGGCTTATCTTGAATCATTTGTTCGAAGGAAGGATACAGGGCTCTCGCTAATAGGTTTATACAGGGAGTTTAGGGTCAGGGTTTGCTGACGGATAGAATAAATATTCCATTTAATAACACAAAAGGATTCAAGAGCCAGTATTTCAACGGCGAGGAACATGCAGAATGATTCCTGGGCCATGAAAGTCCTTGCGGTGTTGAATATGTTCTTGCCAGCGATGTTTGTATCGGTTAGTGCTCGAGTTTTGGTTCTCAGAGAAACTTCTTTGATGCTGACGATGCCTTAGGGCCTTTTTGGAATGCAACTACTCTCATTCCATCAGGAAACCCGCGTTATAATGTTGTTGCGGGACTGGTACTGGTACCCGGCGATTCTTTGCCTTTGACAGCTGTTGTATGGTATTTTATGGCGTGTGTGTGGCGGAAGGCGGAGGCGGAGAAAGGCATAGGAACTTAGGAAGCATCAATTTTGACTGTTAGCAGCGTAGCAACCTAAGTTGTTCGGTGAAAGGTGTTGATTCGTGCGGTAACGCCGAAGTAAATTGGGCTAGAGGTGCAGGAGGAGGCAAGTGTTGATAAATTATTGATGATACCTATGCTTGTAACAAGGCACGGAGGCGGCTTCGCCGCCTTAATACTATGCGCCTACCGCTGTGTGTTGACTATTGTGTATAGACCATCATGGTGTCTACCACTCTGCTGTACATCAACCAGTGTATATCTATTACTGTATCTCTATCGTTCTGAGGATATCACTGGAAGCAATCTGAAGCAGTATGTCTAAACTCTGTATCTGCCATGGTATGTTTACAGTCCGGCTTTCAGACCATTTCTACTATAGCAGTTCCAAGAAAATTTGATCCAGGTTTTTGCCAAACAGTTCCCTCAATTAAGTCCACCAATATTGATCAGAGGATTTAGTGTTTGGTATGCAAAATATGCAGTTTTACATGGCACATCTTTGGGTTGTCTCCGATTATTTATATATTCAAAACTCAGTGAGTTGCTTTAAAATTTAACCAATTTTGGGCCAAAAAAACAGGCTTTTTCGATCAGTTCTCAATGAGTTTTAGAGCTATTCAAAATCTGAGACTGCCAAAAGATGTGCCAAGCGAGGTTGCACATTTTACATACCAAACACTAAGTTCTCTGATCAATACTCATGGACTTAATGCAATGGTTCACTTAAAAAATTGTCGATTTTTGATGGGGTAAGGCTGTTGCCATGCAGACCTAACACTATTGTTGTGGTGGAAAAGTATTGATATTTAATAGATTTTGAATGCTTTTCTAAAGAGGCTCATTCAAAATTGAAGATATTATAAAATGGAAACAGGGGGGTGAAAGGGTGACAACTTATATGTATTTCACATATATATTGTTTTGTGATTGGAATGAAACTCAGAGATTTATTTGAGCTTGAATGTTTGGATTTCACTGGTAAGAATGTTTTTTTGCAGGGATATGCTTTGAACCAACCCATGGGAATGCTTCATGTGGACATTGCATGATCACATCCACGTCGATACTGAAATAATTATTATATTGACTTTAGGACTCTGAGGCGCATCGGAGATTTGTTAACTTCCCTCATGCTTAGACTTTTTCGCCAAGCTCGTGAGCTTGTGACAAGGAGCTTGTAACCGAGGAGAAAATCTGGTCGACAAGAGTATTTGTTCACTGGTTTACCCACAAATTTTCATGTCGGTGAATAACCATTTGATGCTTATTTCTAACGAGTCGCTAGTTAACTCTTAAATGAGTCGAGATTGACGACACATCAAAAGTTATTGACCCAACTAACGAATTCGTATGGCGGCTAATCTTGTTTGACGTCTGTTTTGTTTGTAATCATATTGCATTCAGCCACTTGCAGTCATGGATTTAAATACACTTATTCCCCAACACTTCATTCTAGACAAAGTCCAGACTTCCAAGTTGTGCCTCACCTTCTGCTATCCTTCATCCCCTTAAACCCAAACTAAACAACGCAAAACAAAAATTACTCCTCATCATCTGAGCTTACCGCCTCCTACCCATATCTGTGCTTTCCAAAAATCCAACACCACCTGAGCACATTTCTCACTGTCAGATACAACTGAAATTGGGATTTTCCTCCTTCTCTGGCACCCATCCTTTTCTTACCATTTTCCAAAAGTCCTCCTACTGCTACTTTCATTCTACACACCACCTAAACAAATGGTCTCACATCTGATGCTAATGCTCACACCACCAGCATTTCGCATTCTCCCTCTTTTCGACCCTCTCCATGCATTTTCCCGCCAGGGAATGGCCCGTCTTTAACTGATAATACCTGGCAATTTGTATGATGTACCTACTAGAAGGTGTCTAGGATTGAGCACTAATAAATGTGTTGCTCATGAGGATTCGTATATGAACTGGGCAGAAATTTCGAAGGAAGGCAAACCCATACGGTTTAGAATAAAACGGCTCGGAAAATTTGTAGAGGAAATGAACTTGACTAAGGAATACTTTCATTTGGGAGAGATTCGAAATATCGTGTTGCCTTGGAAGCTTGTAACCCAAATCATATCACCCCAACACCACTACCACTGCCCTGAGGCCTGCGCGTTGATGCCAATCCAATTTCAAGAGCAATCAGAAAGGAAACAAAATCCGAACAGAAAACAAGCCGTCATATTGATGAGAGCAAATCAGAGAGGAAGAACGAATGTACTGAATTGTCTACCGTACAAAGGGAGTAGAAAGTAGCTGGCTTATATACGAAGGAAAAGCACACCTAACCCAGAGACCCGAGTGCTATCTCATGTAGAGCTGTAGAGCTAGGCTTTGTTGAGCTCACATCCGGAACTAGCCACTCGGTCGAAATAACTCCACCACTGATACCAGATCTCTATACTTAGCGCCTCCGGCAAATACAGGAACTCCTTCGGCTAAACTTCTGTCAACACATATTTCATCATTATCCAACAAGCAGCTATATAATCCGCCGGAAAAACTGCAGTCACCTCCTTCATCAACAAACTTCCGGTTCGCTTCTCTCACACATCTTGCATCACTAGTGCAACTCGTCGGTCGGGTCGCGGTGACTACTCTGATTCAGATGATGAACATGATCTTGGCCATTAAATTGGAACACGTGCTCATAGTCGCTGTAATGCGCTTTTCCAGGCACCTTTGTCTGGTTCGGGAGTCTCCTGAACCAAAAAATATCAAATGGTGCAGCCCTCGACTCTCGTACTTTGTAACGACGCTTGGAGGAAAGCCGCAACACATAACGCAACCTGGAAGTAAGGTTTTTTTCTGACACAAACAGGCAACTCGAGGCAAGAATCGGATCTTAAAGGTGTGTAAGGACAAACAAGATACTGGCGGTATTGTGCTCCACAGAAGGCTTGAGAGGCATGGCAGGTATTAGAAGGTCTATAGGCTTTTCTGATTTCCGTACCTCTCCGGTTTTTAAATCTTCAACAGCCATAATGCCGATTCTGGAGCATTAGGGGAGGAATTTTTATACAGTTCGTCCCAGTGTTCGTGGAATTCCGGGTTGACAGTTGAACCGCTATCTCTGGGCACTTTGAGGTAGCTCACTGACCGTCTGGTGTTGAGAAGAGCCCCCGCGTATGCCGACACAATCACAAACAGCAGTCCAAACGCAACCTGAGGCTTCCAGCTCCCATTGCAAAACCCCCATGCAAAAGCTATGAACGGCACCGGCAATAACGAAAAGCCTACATAGTTAAAGCAGAGTTACAAACTTTCCGAAATCCGCGCCCCTCATTTTCAACTGAGGAAACCAAGAATGCTCCTCCAGCCAGTAATTCGGGCGGTCATCCGGACGGTCCGTAGTATTCTTTGCCTTTCGCCTTGCTGCTTCGACCAGGTCGGAGAAGTTATTTGGAGTCAGTTCGGGATGGTCCATGACGAGCCCCAGTCGTTGCGGGATAAAGAGTTCTCGGTCGGCGCCAAATGCCTCCTTCGTGCCCTCATATCAGTGTTTGAGAAAGACTGGTCCATTGAAAATGAGATATTTGCCGTAATTACGGCCTCCGATACATTGGATCGTGACGGTAGTGCGTGCTGGGACACCGATTGTCACGGCTGCAGTGTTGCCGGTTACGGATAAGACTCCGAGAAGCCAACCTTGGTCATTTGGGTTTGATGGGTCCGGGAAGACGTTTATGTCAACGTCTGTCTCAAAGATCGGCGAGTTAGCTCTAGTATAGTTAAATCGGTGGCATTGGCCAGGTGATTGCATGTGAGAATACGTACCAGGACTTCCAGTTGACGGATACAGTTAACCGGGAGAAACGAAGGCGAGACTGTTGAACGGAATATATCTGCCCGGTAGATTATATTAGCGGCTGACTGCATGAATTGTTACATGTAAACCTTCCAATATGCAATACCCACCTGGCTGGAGGATTTTAAGAATCGGTTGATCGATTACACCATTTTGCAACGCTGAGCAGTAGGGTCGACTGAGCCGTGAAACCTTTACAGCCGGTTGGGTGTGCCGAAATCTGCACATGATCCATAGTGAACTTGGTACGAGACTGGAGTACATACTCTGACAACACTTCATTCGAAACTTGTTTAATTTGGTGTGTCTGTATTGCGACTCTAAACAGCAGTACCCGTTACACCACCTTATCTCGATTGCGGCGCAGCATGTCGATCGTTAGATGAGCAAACAAACCGCTGAATCGTCGTGTGAGACATACACCTTGCAGCGGGTGTCACACGGTGGGCACATCCTTCCACGAAGAAATAATTTTCTAAGCCTTGGTACTCCAATCTTTGTTAGCTGTTCTAGGCAGAGGTTTACGGGGATGGATGCGCTAGGCTGGCAACGTGGTTACAGATTTCGTGATTCGGATATTTAGTACGCTTCAGAACGGCAATTGAGGACGTTCGGGATGGCGAAGTACAACACAGCGGTTGACCGTAGGATGACGAATCGAATCTCATACAAAAGTATGGTTGGGTGAATCCGTTCTCATGACTGTAGCCACCAACAATCGAATCTATCAGATTTGTCACTGGGCGGTATTCGCCATCGGACTGTCAGTGACTGTATAGTGACACAGTCAAGGGAGTGGTCCTGGAAAGTAGATACGACATCATGAGTGGTTGCTTTAGGATCTGCGAAATTCCCTTATTCTGATCCCTTTTATCAATCCAGACCGTCCCTTAAGTTCGAACCATTCTAATAATGTTCTTATGTATTCTCTAATATATATATATACATACTCCGATGACCAATATTATGAATTACATCTAACGAAGAAAGAATAAAACCAAGGCAGAAAAATCTCGCACCCACTCCTAACAAGACGCGTCTAAGCCATACATTGGCCTGGTCCTCCCTGTAACCCGACCGGACCGCCGGTCCCAAGTCTGAATTCGCCCATGCCAAACGGACAAATAGGAGTCACAGGAGGGCTGTTCGGGGGAGACTGAACGCCATAGAAACAGAAGCCGGGGCCAAGAAAGGCCCAGCCGACACAGCCGGGGGCAGCATAGCAGGCCCCACAGCACTGGACAGGGTTTTCTGCGTTGGAGCTTTGGAGATGGCCGGGGGGCGTGACGGCGATGCCGGAGACGCCGGAGGTTGCCTTTGCGCAGACGGTGACAGTTGTGGTGGTTGCGGCTGATTCGGTGTGGGTAGTGAGAATGGTGGTACTAGTGGTGGTAGAGGGTGTGGAGGTGGCCGTTGTGGTGGTGGTGGTAGTGGTGGTGCCGCCGTTCCGCCTGCTGATGGTGAGTGTCCTGGTGTATGTCACGGTGGTTGTAGGCCGGGAGAGCAGGTTATAGCAGGCAGATGAGATCTGCGGGGGTTGGTAGCCGTGGAGGTACGCCGGTAGTGCTAGGGCACGGCGGCGGCGGGTTGCACCGGTGGATGGGATGGCGAGAGTGAATGTTTCAGTCACGGTTGAGGCTATGGTCGTGGTGGTCACAGTGCTTGTGGTCTTGACGGTGGCTAGTAGCAATTAGTGGCCGAGAGGAAGGGAGCAAGGGCGGGCTGACAGGTTACAGTTGTAGCCGCTACGTCGGTTGTAGTTGTCTTGACTGTCGCGGTGGATGGGACGCATCGCCCATATCCACAAACCGTGGGCGTTGCATACACAACCTTGGTTACCGTGTATGGCCTTGGCTTCGCACAGTAGGCCTCGCACCAGCCGTAGGCATTCCTCAGCTTTAGCAGGAGTATCAAGTTGACATCAGACGCTTCATTCGCACTGTTAGTTTACATCCCCAACAACAAGCGAGCGAAACGTACAGGTCCGTTTCTTATTCTTTGCCTGTCCAAAGTCCTGCTCGACTACTTTGTGGGTATTCGGATCCACATATGCGACCGCGAGCCCACCGTTTTTGGCCAGTGGCGCAAATTCTGGGTGCTCCCGGAGGACGGCGCTGAGGTCGGAACCTGCGTCCGCTGCAGTTGCGGGGAAGAGGTTCAGTAACGCGAGGCCAAAGGCTAGGAGGGCGGGTTTTACAAAGAGCACCATATTCTCAATCGGAAAAAGAAAGAATATTCGGCTGGTGTGACTGAGCGCCCAGCGTCATTTATAAATTCTTCTTCAATGGTTGGGATTTGCGAGGGAGCTTGTTGTGTTGGCGTGGGACAAAGGCAGAAATTGGGCGCCAGTCTAAACTGTATGCGGTAGAGGGGGTTGCCCAGGATTGTTAGGCCGTACTGGCGTTGTGTAAGGTGATGGAGTATGGGTGCTGTAATACTGAGGATCGGACGTAAGAGATTATAGTCGAGCTTGCGAGTGCGAACGGTTTCGGTGCGGGTTGTCATACGTACTCGGGTCAGGCAGTGGAAGATCAGGCGCTCCTTTCTAGCAGGTTACCCCAACAAACTGACTAGCAATGTGTATAACACAATCTGAATATAAACAGCCAGTGTGCTTTGACTTTGTTCTTAGCTTCACCCCCTGGCCGCTAGTGACCCAACAACCTGCTCCCACAGCAAAATCCATTGCCAGAAATGGGGTGTCCGATCTTCTACTGCCTGACCCGAGTAAGTACTCTACTTGAGTACATAAAAATGAAGAAACCAGGATTAAAACGGAACGAAATGATACCAAGAATGATGAGAAAGAAAACGAATACTAACATCACAAATAGAAAAGTAGTTCACTCTGCTAGCAGCGCCGGATAGTAAACACACATAGGCATATCGGAGAAACTATTTAAATTACTTTACTTGTTAGCAGAAGCTTATTATGAGCGGCAGAAAATTGCCCATGATAAACTAAGATGTTTGAGAACTCATCAGGTTGATAAATAAGACTGAGAAACTATAGGAAGTGGCCGGGGTCGGTGGCATTGCTAATGGAAGCGATCCTGAACAGTTCTGTATCATTCTGTCTTCCATCGTTCGCAGTTTGCTAGGCACTTTTGAGCGCGAGAATTTATATCAGTGCTGTTGAGACTGGCGGACTACTTCATGTTGGAGACGGTGTCGAGGGTATCAGGGTGGACCTTGTCGATGATCTTCAAGCGCACATTGAAACTACCCTAACGCCTTGTCGTATTCGGCTTGCTTGCCTAAAACCAGGCCATGCTATCGGCTGTCCCTAGAGTGTTAGGGTCGTCCTTTCCGAAGATCTTCTCGTGGCCTTCAAGTATTGGTACCACTCCAGCGCCTTGTCGGACTGGCCTTGCTCGCCGAAAACCCTGGATGTGGTGGGTGTCATGATGGTCCTTCCTAAGGGTACCGTCCAGTGCGAGTTAAAGCAACTCCAGTGCCTTGGCATTCTCGCTTCGCTCGCCGAATCCCATAGCCATAGTTTAAAAATGCTAAGGGTGCAAGGATTGTCCTTTCCAAGGGTCTCCTCGCACCTGTTGAACCTACAAGAGGGATTCAGCGAAGCTCCCTCTTGCGCACAAATGGTGTCCAACATTGTTACTGAAAGGTATGGATCCAGCAGAGCGATCATGCCTCCAGGCCCATATAGCGGTGTACGTGCCCTTACATCGGCTACGGCCTCCTCAAGCGCCACTCTCTGTCTTCAAATTTACGCCACGGCAGTTCAAAACCTAGTAGCCGCCTCTGCTGTGGCACTGATGGCATTCATTTTGTGCCTGTCAACTGTTCTCACTCGGAAGTTCCCGCCTACGTGAGGCATGGAGGTCGGTGGTGTCTATCTTTTGCTTTTTCTTTCGTTATGGGATTTTTTGTTAGGAGTGGTCAGTCATTTACATTTCTTTTCTTTTGTCAGCGGGGATGAAGGGTAGTAGGTGGGAGCTCCGCCATATAACCGGCTCGCCCGGAGGCGGAGCTGATAAGGGTCCTGTCATACTCTAGCTAGAGTAAATACAGTATGAATAAACAACAACAACAACTGTTCTTACTCAAGCCATAACTTAGACATGGACTCTAGCCATTCCTCGCATAGCAACCCTACAACATTAGCAGGCTTCAGTGGTGCACCGTCAATGAATCTCGACCACAGGAGCCAAAACCATCAATTCGAGTCACCAAATGTGCCGAAGCATAGTATGTGGTCGGAGCCATTTTGGCCCATTTGAGAGTGGGAAACCAGAGGTAAGATCGGCAAAGCTCAGCTTCGAGTCAGATGGGAAGGATATCTGGATGTGGGGACCAGGTGAGAACCGCTGACACATTTCACTCGGTTCGGAGGATGAGAGACAGTATGGGAATATACGGCAGCACTTAATATCGAGAGTCTCAACGAACTCCTCCCGAAAGGACCTATGCCTAGCAGAACGCGACCTATTGAGAATAGACTTGACGTTTCTAGCAACTCACTAGTTGACATGAGTTTTCAAAAAGCACAACATCCGCATTTCCAAAAAAGTCTTGGATAGATAGAGGGATGGATAGTTCCCATAGGTCTCGTGCAAGACAGCCAGCACCGTCCTACAGTCCACCAATCTCCAGGATGATAAATCATAATCCGATGCAGGGCGAAATCTTGCCCGGATGGCACGAACTTTTACTACCCCTGGTTGCTATCGATGTTGAAAGCGGTGTTGGGGGCTGCAATCAACATAGTAAATAACAAAATAGTGATGCCAATGTTTGATTCCATATGGATACGATACTCAGGGTTGCAATCGATGCAGTAGATGCAGTGGATGCGATGGACACAACGGACACAATGGATGAGACGGATACGATAGATGCAGTAGATGCAGTGGACGACTTGATACTCCCATCGATGTTGCAAGCGGTAGTGAGGGCTACGATCGACGTGGTGGATCCGGTGGAGTTGGTTGCTTGTGGTGTTGAACCGACTCTTGATGCATTAGGTTCAGCTTTTCGTAGGAATCTTGTCAGCCTTTGTGTTTAGCAATTGGGGTAATTGTGTGGGCTGGTTATTGTAGTCGTTTGAAATGAGAAAAAATTTCAAGAGGAAAGGAGGGTTGTGGAAACGCACCAGAGGCATCTTTGTGGGTGAAAAAATCGAAAGTCACCTGAGCTGTTAACACAGACGACTTTTTGCAGATGGCTGTCGCGCAGCAGCACATTCATACATAGAACTTTGCTTTGTTGGTGGTAGAGAGCCAAATCACACAATTGCACAATAATTCATCAGCACTTCCGTATCGGTGTCAGTCACAATAATTTTTGTGTACTTCTACTTCCTCCTTCCTCGTTGTTGAAGCCGTACAGACGGGTGGAGGAGAAAACTCGTGAGAATTATGATATCTAGATATCTAGAGAGAGAAAAGGAGAAAAGGAGAAGTGATTAATTACTTCTCGTGAGTCACGTGCCATTCGGCCGAGATCCTAATCAACACACGAACCATACTTCATGAACCAGTTCGACACCTACGAGCCCCCCGCCTTCGTAACCCACGAGCCTCATCCTCAGTGCCCGACAACAGCACCCCCCTATCCCTATCGAGAACAACACGAATCAAGCTCTCACATGGTGGAGTAGTTAATACGTTCCGTACTCCGAGGTACCCTTAAACTCGCGCTTAGTCGAACTCCGAAACTTAGTTCAAGAACAGGAAGAAGTTGATATAGAGAGTGATTAACATTGATTATACCGTTATGGGCACGATGCAGATAGCAGTGTTGGGTGGCGCGGTCGGCGAAGCCGTCCGTGATCGATGCGTTTCGACCGCATTTGTTGACATCAGGGCTTTTGAATTATATATAGTACTGGTTCTACCGTAGGTTGCAGAGGGTTAGTGTTATGTATGGGCACTGTGATATGCTCTCAGGCCGGGCTCAGTGGAACGAGGACATGGCATACGAGTGGATATTAATATCGTGGTTGCTGAAACACGGTGAGACAACAAACGCAACAATACACCTGCAAACAGTATGTACAACCCAAACTGCCAAACTCCCTATGCCGCATCAATAACCTCCAACGACACATCGTCAATCCAGAAGCAACCCTCATACGGCCTCGCCGCTCGTGCAAGCCTCACACTCCCGCCGACCTCCTCCCACGCCTCCGTCGCTATCGCATTCGCCTCATCCCACCTGCCCCTCTCCCTTCCCCTCGCAACATGTCTGCTACCTTCGCAGCCTTTACCGCCGTGTCTAGCGCCCCCTCTGCCACCTCGCGACTCTTAAACCACTGTGACGTCGACGCCCTGTCGCTGCGCGTTGACACCATATAGAAGGCATCGAGAAGGTTGAGAAACCCCGTTAGCAGGATAGAGTAGATGTATTCGCATGCGGGGCGGAGAGCGCGCACATAGTCGGCGCTGCTGGACGACTGGAACGGCGGGATGCTGAATTGCAGGAGTTCACAACCACCAGGAGCGGGAAGCGCCCTGGGGAGGACGTTATGTTGAACAACACCCCCGGTGGAGAGCGTGCGGTGGAAGCGGAAGAACAACCATGAGGCGCCGTCGCTAAGGATGCCGTACACGGGCAGGTTGTAGCCTTTTTGGAAGTTGTCGTAGTCGCAGGCATCGCCCTGGGCCAGAACCTGTCAGTGGGATGTGAGTCGGGATTGCAGAGTGGGGGGAGGGGGGTGGAGCTCACCTGAGCAATTGCGTTCATCTTCTCGTTTCAGTCGCCGACATATATTTCCAGCTCGATGAACAGGACGGTGAGGCTGCCGAATGCACGGAACTGGTATTCAATGCGCCCCTGTGTCGTAATGCGACCTTCGAGCATGCTCTCGGGGGTATTCCGGATCAGCATACCGAACTTTGCAATATGATTCCACAGCGGCGCCAGGAAGCACGATCTCGCATCCTCGCTCCGGGGAAGCTCAGGCGGACCATACACCTGCAGCATCAAGTTGGCGTCTGTCACAATGCGTTGAAACACCTCTGTTGGCAGGCGTGCGCGGGTCACCTCGAACCGATTGGCGTCCCACATGTGCGAGTCTGGGTTAAGGTTGTACAACGCGGCTATGTCGCTGTATTTTGCTTTCGAAGGATACGTCGAGTTGCTCATCGTTCAGTGCGCAGCAAAGGTCGTCGAACGAGAATTGGTACTTGTGCATGAGAGAGATCACGGCGGCTTCCGCGGACCTGTATGAGCCGGATGCTTGGCGGTGGAGAACTTGCAGTTGCGCCAGGGTGGCAGGGGTAAGGGCGTTGCAGTCGCCTGAGCTGGAGCTGGGGGGGAGGTCGTGGGCGGGTCGGCCGTGGGCGGGCTTGCGATGAGGTGGTGTCGCGCATCGCGCGCCTTGAGCGTGTTTCTGGCATTGTGTTGGTGCGGTTGGTTGAGAGCAAGGAGGTATTGGCGCCTGGAGCACCTGGAGCGTATTTCTGTCATCGAACAGGCGCGGCCGGCTGAGCGTGAGGAGGTAGAGCGTTTTTCTGGCATTGTATTGGTGCGGTTGGTTAAGTGCGAGAAGATGAGAGTTGGCACGACATGAGTTGAAGTTCCCAGTGAAGTGCAACCCCCAAACCTGAAAAGAGTTATGCCAAGAATCATTCTAGACGACACGGTGTCGTTACCTCTAATATGATCTACTTAGCCACATGGGATTATTTTAATCCCCTGCCGAATTAACCATGAAAAAGTGGGAGCGTGCTATTAACTGAAAATTATATAAATTTAGATGTCTCTCAAGGGGACCCATTGTGGAGAGAAAGGAAAGGGTTGATATAAGATACAGGTACCAGCCAAAAGGGGGTATATGTACTCGGGTACAAGGGTATCTCGGGTGCGGTCGCACAAATGTGACTAAGCTTGCACTCCCTAATCATCCACTTCCCCCTATTCTGCTTTTCCCTAATTATTGTTCGCCATAATCTATACAATGAAGCAAAAGGGAACTCGAGAGTGGCATCCACAAGGAGTTCGACACTGTGAGACTACATGCGATTACAGACTGAGACTAATTACTCTGTGTTACGATGCACAATAGAGCTGGACAAAAATTGGTATGTATTTGGAAATCGATAGAAGAACATGTTAGAAGGTAAATCAATATGTCTAACCTTGCACTGCGTTGATATTGACTAACTATATAGATTTATCAAAGAGTAAAGGCAAATGGTATACCATCTAATAAACACTGTACTGGCTGACCATCTATTTTCAATGATAAAAAAAAACAACAGTGAAAGAATTTGTAATACGCAATTCATATACTTGGCACTTGACTTGGGATGCAATAGTTATTGAAATGGGTTAGTCTTGCTCGGCACTTACTGTTGAATGAGTTATGGAGTCTATAGGCTATCACAAACATATACCTCGGCGAAAATTTTGTGTTTGATCATACAACAAACCTATCTGTGTTGCCTGGTATAATGAATGACTGCACTGGATTTATGAAGACTGGAAACAAATTCTTTGGACTGATGAATCATCTTTTTCAACTGCTGGTTTTGGCCATACACCATGGGTAATTCGGACACCAGATGAAAAATACCATCCAGACTGTGTTGATGAAACATTTGAATCTGGACAACAGACTAAAATAGTATGGGGGTGGTTCTGTAGTACTACAAAGTCAGATCTGGTATTTATACCAGGCAAAGTGAAACTTGATTCTGCTACATATGTGCACATGGTAATGGAGCCACATTTGGTACCTTTTTGGCATCAGTGTTGTGAAGAATATGGATGGGCAAAGGTAATTGAGGATGGAGCTCCAGGATATAAAAAATATGCTATTCAATATAGAAAACTCAATGGGGTGGGTACTGTTCAGTGGCCAGCACAATTTCCTGATCACAATTTTATTGAAGCTTTGTGGATGGATATGGAAACAGAATTGGGAAACAAATGGAAAAGAATTCGTGATATTCCTACTTTGAAGGCTTGTTTACCTGCTGTATATCAGGAAAATGCAATTTCCTCCCTGGCCTGGCACCCACCTTCTGGGATCCTCCTTGGGGCTTGGGAGGCATCCAAACCCTCCTGTATCATGTTACTATGCTCCGACACGCTCCAGGCAGGTCCCAGTGCACCTGTGAAATTTCCCCAATTGCACAGAAGCATTTCTCAGCATTTCTACCACTTTCTGGGAGGTCTACAAACTTGCTCCTTCATCTACTCTGCTCTACGTGCCACCCTGACACTCTGCAGCCTTCACTGCCAATTGCCATCATATGTGACTCTATTCATAGATCATGCTGTCAATTCATCGCTGCTACTACAAGCATCGTCACAAGAGATTTGTATAAATAGACATCTTTAGATCTTATTACACCAATATATTGTTTATATACACCAGCTGGATTTCAAGCACACCCCTGCATGAGACTCCTCTCATTCGTTTGGACAAATTTCAGATGTTGCTCCAAACATTTTGCCCATATGTGTTTTGTCTTAATATACATCCCAGTACATATCTAAATCCACTTGATTATTTACAATCCATATTGAACTGTTCCCTGTCACTGCCCAACTCTCTGGGACCAAGTGGCACGGCCTTTCAATTTTCTCCACGCCAATAACAGATGGTGTTGATTTCTTCACCACTCTGATGAACCCATCCACTTCTTGAGGGTGCCCTAAACGATGCTCAAAATGTGTACCGACAACAATTGCCAACCCAAGCAGTGATGGTCTATCAACCCAGGCTCAAAGGGATGAAACGAAATGAGGGTGCTGCTGCAACTGCCGGCCGCCAGTTCTTGCAATTATCCCACTTACCAGCGAGGTCCTGGTTGGTGGTGACAAGGTGAAGTATAGAATGGGAAATGTGGGGCTGCACCTGCGGAGTCGATCATCCGTATTTTCGTCCACGTGCACCCATATCACCTGCAGTGGCCGCCTGTGCATCTCACCATCTGGCGTATCTTCAACGCTGTGGTCGAGCAGGATCCGGTTTATCTGCTGAGGGTAGTGTTAGCAACGGGTCCAGTTTCGGCCCGTTTGTATTATAGCGGGTCCAAGAAAACCCGGAACCGACCAGGCTGGGTCGGGTTTTTGCCAAACGGTTCCCTCCATTAAGTCCATGAATATCTATCAGAGAATTTAGTGTTTGGTATGTCAAATATGTAGTTTCGCATGGTGCATCTTTTGGTGTTCTCCGATTTTGCATATCTCAAAAACTCAGCAAGCTGCTTTGAAAAAGGTGCCATTTTGGGCCCAAAAACGAGGGTTTTACCCAATCGCTTATTGAATTTTAGAGATATTGAAAATCGGAGAACACCAAAAGATGCGCTATGCAAAGCTGCATATTTGATATACCAAATGCTAAATTATCTGACCAATATTCATGGACTTAATTGAACAGTTCGCTTGAAAAATCGTGGATTTTTGATGTGGTAAGGCCGTTGCCACGCAGACCTATATTACCCTCTGGGTCCAAATCTGGAACCGTTGCTAATACGAGCTGAGGGTCATGACATTCCGGCTTGTAGAAAGGGACCTTAGTGTGAGGTTGTAAGGTTATGTCTTCCTTGAATTTATTTCCATAGCCCCAGATCACACTGACCACATCATGGCCCCTGATCTCAAGCAGATGCTGCCTGACAAGTGATAGCAATGTCGGAATGTTGAAGGTTGCAACTGCTTGAGCTAGTGATATCCGCTTGAAAGGCCGTGAATGTGCACAAATAGTTGAAAGATTAAACAGTGGCAGAGGTTGTACACTAGGTCAAATGAAAGGTTCAGATTTGCTGGCAAAGATCCTTTTCTGCTGGGCACTCCAGGTCATTTGCCATTTCTCTCAACCCGTCATCATGTTAAGGACTACTGCCCTCTTGTCGACATACCACGTGTACAAAGCAAGCCACCGAAGAGTGTGTTCCATATAGTCCATCGCGGTGAAGCGATCATTGTGCTGAAAAAGCTGTAGTATGAAGTTGACCCGATTACTGGCACGGTACGCATCTTTGACATTCGAAATGTTCCAGAGCTCTCGGATTTTGGTTCAAAAATCATTAGAAGCACCCATCCTGGTGATGAATTCATGGTAATGACCGAGGAGGTGCATTTTTGGTTTTCCAAAGGGATAGCATTGCAGTGTTAGCTGCTTCCCTACATTCGGACCTTTCCTTGAATCCCATTCCTGATAATACATCAGGCACTTCTCCATCATGGCGTGACACAAAGCAGTTTGCGCTGCATGGCTTGCCCTGTTAACCGCTATCTCCAGACCCTGGGCAACCTTTTGTTGCCACTCCTCTGACCAATTTGTTGCTGCTTTCTTAGCTTCCAACAGGGGTCATTCGAACTTCTGCTTTGCAGCTGAAGTGACCGTCAATGCACCAAACACCGCAGTTATGATGGCAGGACGTTCTTGTTCAAGTTCTTGAGTAAACTTCCTTGTTGGTCCACGGCTAGCTTTGAGACCCAGCTTGAGTTCCAGGCGGTCCTGAGCTTCTTCAAACAACTGGCCAAGCCAGACAAGCTGTTCTGTGGATGCTCTATAGAGCTCTGCTTCGAGTCATACCATTGTTGTTGCCCGCTCCTCTGCATTCCAGATAGTGGTGTGCAGCTGCTCTTCTTTCAGGTGCACCTTGTAAGGGCGAGTATGCCAGAGTATGGCTCAGTACTTGAGAGTAAGAGTAGATATGGTTGCATACAAGAATAAGTGATAAAGTAGAGTAGTCATTAAATCATTAAGTATGGTAGTAAGTAAGTAAGTAAGTAAGTAAGTACGTAAGTAAGTAAGTAAGTAAGTAAGTAAGTAAGTAAATAAGTAAGTAAGTAAGTAAGTAAGTAAGTAAGTAAGTAAGATAAGTAAGATAATCGCTGGAGTGCAATTGGCACTCCCACACAGTGACTATATCCTGGGCACTTACCCGGCTATTGGCCGGCTGCCATTACATCATCCTCCTCTGTCGGTGCAGACCTCCCGGGCTGCTAAATATATGTACATGACCAGAGAAGAACAGGAGTAATAATCCAAGCCAATAAACCCTCGTATGGTTTTATTAATCCCGCTACTGATTGGTACCTCATAAGGTGACCTTTCGGTGGATCCGGTGCATGGGGAAACTCTACCTCCAGTGCTAGGTGGTAAAAACCAATGCTGACACCATTTGTACTGGGCTGAGGTCGAATGAGAAGAGAAAGAAGAGAAGAGAAGAGAAGAGAAGAGAAGAGAAGAGAAGAGAAGTAGAAAGCGAAAAGGAAATATCCAATTGATCTGATTCCTCCAAGTCCACCTCTCCTAATCCAAGCCGCTTCAGCAGCAGGCCTCGTTCTAAGCCCACCCCTTGAGCAAGCTTCCTAGTCCAACCTTCATGTTGATGGTTCCGAATATCCAAGTGGACTTCCAGTTTCTCCGGATCCAAGCAATTGATCCCTGCAGTGCTGGCTTGGTGGTACATGAATCGCTAAATGCAGTTGGCTTCCACCATTGGTTCGTCATCATAGATTGCAGCTTTATTCCCCAGCACTTAAATCCCGCAGGCCCCTATGGAGAGCACAGACGATGGATTCCCATGTACTCGAATCTGCCGGCCTCTTTTGAGAGCTCAGGTGTTATTCACTGGCGGCTGTTGATGCTTGCAAAAGGCTTCTGACTTATTGACTTGTTCGAAGGTGGCTCCTGGCCATCCATTGTCTTCTTACTATTCTCGTTTGTATAAGATTTTGCTCGTTGAATCTGTTCATTAATGTTATCGCAGGGATAAGTCTATCGTGGCTGATAATGTATCTCTACAGCAGTCAACTAGCATAATTGCGTGACGTACTTATTTTGATCATAGCTGCTGCTTTTGAAGCTTTCAAATTTGTATAATTTCTTCAATTCCATGTTTCCATGCTTTCGTGTATCCAAGCAAAAGGTAGACTCCGTCGATAATAGCCTCTACACTCGGCATTGATCATGTGTCTTATTAATTGGCTTCAAATTGGCTCGTAATTGGTCATTTGGATTCAACTTCCCTTTGCCATTCAGCTTCTGATCCATGTTTGTAAATAATATGCTCAAATATGAGCCTAGCCAGTTCCGGTGAATCGACGTCCTGATTATGTGCATGTCCATCACGGACCAATAGAGTTCTTATCATTCTAGCACGATGTGTTTGATCTGCCAGAACATATATCCTCCCTTCATAAGTCAGAGCTCCAGTGATGACCTCCTATTGGTCCTCATCTGTGGGGGTGTTTGACATAGGCCAGTAGACTATCTTAACATTCATGTCGATTGCCAATGTGTCGGAAGGCAAGGCCTTGTAAACCGCCGGTAGGAGATCATTGTACTGGTCAACTTCAGGTAAAATGGCCCTCGATTGCAATCATACATCGAAATGCATTCATACATGCTCATTTGTGCATACCGTTATGGGAGTGCTCCTGCGTGTGTAGATGCAGAACGGCATCGTCGCACACAGTATCAATATAGCCGAAATATAATGACTAAGACAAAGCTGCAAAACTGGATCTCGATAGGTGCTTGTCGTAGTCTTTATGGAGTGTGTAGGTATACAGGCATTCGCAGAAAAACGGCCGTCCCTCAGATATCGTATGAGTCTTAAAGGTAGTCTCCGGATGACCTGTCGCAAGGTACATGTGAGGGGTACTCGCCAGATTCGCAGATGTGGAAGTAGGCGTCCACAAGGTTGTTGTGTCGTACGAATTCGCACAGGAAATCGAGGTGAGCGTCAGTTAGACAGTACAAATGGAGGTAGGCGGCATTATAGATGATGATATCTTCACGGAAATATTGGGACATAGATAATAGATATTCTTAAGGTAAACACTTAATAATATTTCAGGTGGTTTTCTGCTGATGTTGTTCTGACTGCGGATTGCTGATAGAGCTTGATTGTTGTGTTTAAACAGGTGTTTAAGGTGGTCTTTTATAGCTGAGCATTTCCCACCAGAGGTGTATCAGTAAGGCCTGACGGTAGTTTTCTATCACTATCACATGTGTGTATAGTACTATCTCAATAACACTCTGTCCACCAAAGTGGGTGTTCCCAGAACAACCGATCGTTGCATCAGAGCCGATCTCGGTAGTTGATTGCGGAGAGTTTTGTTTGACAATGTGTAGATGCGTAAGCTTCTTCCAGGCATCCCAAAGGTTATCAGGCATATTATGACATTGCTGACACGCCTATAGGACCATTACTTCGTATTAGTTATCTTTCTTCTGCATGAGTGGAATAGTGATCAAAGATTTAATGAGCTACCAACCCATACTTTACCACATACCTAGTGTCATCGTGTCTTACCCGTGTTCTCCGGAGGGTGGTGCACTCTCTCAGTTATCGTGTTTGCAAATGCGACAGAGCTGGGGGCCAACAGTCTAGGTCTGAACACTTATCTTTGAGTTAGAAACAATCACCGGGGTGCAGTTAGCTTATCTCCATTGATTACGTGTTTCGAGACATAGCAAAGTCCCTCATTCCAAGATAATATCGTTCGTCTAACTATCTTGGGGAACTAACTGTAGTTATCCGAGAATAGTTTTATCCCAGTATCAGTTTGATATTATGTAGTGTTGGTCTGATCCGTAATGTACAGCTAACCCGAAGATTTCTGCGAGGCAATTACGTCACTTTGGCAGTATGGTTTTGTGTGTCCCATGCCTTGGTCAGTGTTGAAGGTGTTACCCTTCGATCACTGTCAGATTGAATGTGCATACTGTCTCTCCGTGGTTTAGCCAGTCCACTTTGGTAAGACCCGGTATTGAAGCTTGGAATATTACGGGGATTTCACCCGCCTATGTTGAGCCTTCCGCATACTCATAAGTAGACATCCTCAGGGGTGTATTCTCATCATTCAACACACTATGTTGTCGGTGAGCCTGGGAGACTAAGCCTCATGTACCTCGTACACATGATAAGGGAAAACCCCTAACATTATCCCCCTCTCAAGCTCTGGTGACCTCAACAGAGTATTCCAATATAAGAAGTAATCTTGCAATATATACCACTCAGACAGCGTATACTATAGGTATTGCTAGTATTTTTGTGAAAAATAAATAATAGTAGCAATAAAAATCACCTCCACTTAAAACAATACGGTTTGAGTTTAATATAAAAAAAACTATTTTATTTTCCTCCATTTCTTGCTTTCGAATTTTTTCCCTCTCTTATCCTTCCTGATCTCAGGATGCATTTCGTAGTAGCAATTTATCAGCTCGGGTGCTACTTCTTGTAGGTGTTCATATGATTCCTATGGATTTTCGTCATGTGAATAGTTTTCCCACTTTGTAAGAAAAACATGTTTCCGATGATCACTATTGGTGGGTCCACTGGCGATTATCGCTTCTGGTCTCCAACCTTCGTTATCTGCTTCGACTGGGTGTATAACTCTTGCTTTGATGTCTCCCCTATATGGTTCGAGTAAAGATACGTGAAAAGCGGGTTGTATTTTCCAAATGTCTGGTAACTTCAACCAACACCATCTTTTATTGCTCCCTACTTTGACAATCTCAAAAGATCAATATAGTTTGTGTTTGAGTTTTCGGCATTGTCGCTTTGTGTGGATGTTTCTTCCATCGAACATAACCCAGTTGTTGACTTTGTATTGCGGGGCCGGCTTTTGCTTTCTATCATTGTATTCTTCCATTTTCTTTTCTGACTTTTTGAGTTGATTTTCCAGTTTCCGATATACATTTACCATGTAATGAGTGTATAGTTCTGAGGCTGGAATATTAAACTGAACTTCCGTTGGCCAATTGGTGTGTGGCTTGTATCCATAGTTAGCATAGAATGGGGATATTTTGGTAGTTGCATGTCTTGAGTTGTTATAGGCGTATTCTGCCATTGCTAACATTTCGGACCAGTTGTCTTGTTCATAATTGCAGTTGGTGCGTAGGCAGTATTCGATAGTCTGGTTCAGTTGTTCAGTTTGCCCGTCCGTTTGTGGGTGGAAAGCTGTTGACATGGATTGTTTGATTCATAAAAAATTATATAAATGCACGATGAAATGTCTGGTGAATACTCCGTCTCTGTCGGACACCACATCTATTGGTAGTCTATGGTGTTTCGACACATTTTCCAGGAATATCTTAGCTACTATTGCCAATTCTCGTTGTACTATTAGTATGAAGTGAGCCATTTTGGTAAACCTGTCGATGACTAACATTATGTTTTTATTTCCATTTGATTCTGGTAGGTCGGTGATGAAGTCAACTGATATGCATGTCCATGGTGACGATGGTAGTTCGAGTGGGTGTAGTAGACTGTGTTTAGTATGCCAAGGGCTTTTTGTTCTTTGACACAAGTCGCAGTTGTTGCAGTAGGCACGAACATTGTCTTCGAGCTTTGGCCAGTAAAAGTTCCTAGTAATAAGTTCTATTGTCCTTTCCCTTCCAAAATGTCCTGCTATTTTTGAATCGTGTTCCTTTTTCAGTACTTCTTTCCTAAATCCTTCGGGCACATAAAGCCTTTGTTTCCATACCAGCATTCCGTCTTCATCTAATCCCAATCATTTGTCTGTGTTTCCTTTTGTTTTTATACTTTCTTGTATCTTTTGATATTCCTTATCTTTTCCGATTTCTTGTTTGAATCGTTCTTGTTGTAACGGCAGAGGTCAGGCCTTAGTGGTTAGGGTTGCGGCTGCCGGCAAGGCTCAGAGCCGAGGCTGAGTAAGCACCAACCTTAAGTAGACTCTGCACGGCTGCCATTGTACGGTAGCGATTATCTTACATATACACAATCATACTAAATCACTTATTCTCGTTTGCAACCATACCGACCCCAATTGACATACCAGCCCGTACGGAGCCTTACCAGCCTGTACTCGCCCTTACACTTGTACAGTGGGAACTAATTTCTTTATTGAAAACCCCGCCAGTATTATTTCTTCATAGTTTTTGAGGTCTTATGTACTTATTGACGTCCAGTATTCGGGTCCTAGTAGAGGTTTGTTGTTTGTGGAAGTTGTACCCCCCTCTCTAGCGATGAACTCCGGGCATTGTGATACAGTGTCAGCTTTTCTGTTCAGCAACCCATTTCGATATACTATTTTAAAGTTATATTGTTGTAATACATCAGCCCATCTGGCTTGTCGTCTGTTAAGTTGATTGGTTTCTTTGAAATATTGAAGATTCATATGGTCGGAGTATATGATTGTTGTATGAATTGCTCCCTGTAGGTAACATCGCCATTGCTTCATTGCATATACAATGGCCAACATTTCCTCATCATATATTTGGTAGTTGATTTCTGCCGGTGAGAATTGCTTAGATATACAGGCTACTGGGTGAAGTTTGCCGTCTTCGAATTTCTGAGATAGAACTGCCCCCATTGCATAGTCCGACGTGTTGGTTTCTATTATTGCTGGTCTATTTTCTTCATAATATCTGAGGATTGGAGTATTATCTTGTGAAAATAGTATACATATCTTGTAATATGCCGCTTTCTGAGCTTCTCCTTAAACAAAGTTTTTTCTGTCTCCTTTCAATGTGTTGGTGATAGGGGCGACTATTCCGGCATATCCTTTGATAAATCATTGATAGACATTCCAGAGTCCTAATATGATCTGTACTTCTTTTTGTGTTTTCAGGATTGGCCAAGTGGTTACCGCTATGCTTCTGCTTGGGGCCATTTTCAATCCCTTTCCGCTTACTAGGAAGCCCAGAAATTCAACTTCTTGCTGATGGAATTCGCACATGTCGATTTCTACCACCAATTCGTTCCCTTGAATGATCTGTAATATCTTTCTGGCATATTCGTGATGTTCCTCTTGAGTTCCTTTGGTGGCTATTATGACATCGTCAATATCGCAAAGTGTGACTTCATCATTTTTTCCTAGAAATGTTTGTAAAATGCCGTTCATCCATCTTTGAAAGGTTGCCGGTCCATTTGTTAGCCCAAAAGGCATCACTGTATATTCGTATGAACCGAACTTTGTTCTGAAGGCTGTCTCCCATTCGTGTCCTTTCGCCATTTGAATCAGGTGGTATCCTGATTTCTTGTTGAGTTTAGTGATGTATATAGCTCCTTTCATCCTATTCTGTAGTTCGTTCATCAATGGCAGGGCCGTTTCATCTTTCATTGTTAAATCGTTAAGTCGTCGATAGTCTACACAGAGACGAAGGCCACGGCCGTCAGGTTTATGTCCAAATAGGATTGTGCTTCCCGCCTGTCCATGGATGGTTGTATTACTCCTTCTTTGATGATTTTAGGAATGTATTTGCAAAGTAATCTTTCCTCTTCTCTGGATAATTGATAAATAGATCCTACTTTTACTTGGTCGTCCGATGTTTTCAGGTTTATTTCGTGATTGTGAGGTCCATGCTTTGGAAATTTCTTATATTTGTGTGGATCAAACAAGAGCAGCCATGTATGATATTGCGGTGGAAGCTTTTTGGCTAGTTGTTTCGTTGCACCCACTATTACTGAACCGATAACGATTGCGTCGTTTCGAAAAACTATCTTATCGTCGTGGGTGATCTTCCATTCTTGTTGTCGTTTCCCGTGTCTGTAGTGTTTACTGCTGCATTCTGTAAAATACAGGTCGCCGTATGTTGTTCCATGCGCCGTATGTTTCTCCAAATACCAAGTAGATATTAACACATCATAGCTTTCTTGCATCTTGACAACTTCAAAAATTTCAAGTGATCGATGGTTTCCGAATGCTAATCCTACAGGGATAGTATATAGTCCTGGGAGGTTTACCTTATTTCCTCCAAAATCTTTTGCTCCGATTGCATGTTTTCTTTTTACTACTGGTATCTTGAATGCTTTTGCAGTTTCTGGTGAGATAGTAAAGGATGTAGATCCCAGATCTAACATTGCGCAGACGGGAAATTGTTTACTTATACCTGTACTGTCATCATAATCTATAAAAAACTTGTAAATTGGCCTCTTGCCTACTCTTGTTTGTGGTATTTTATGTAATTTTCCAACTTCATAGAACGCAAAGTCCTGGCTTGGGTTTTGTTGCTTGTTTGAGGTATTGTCCTCCGTAGGCGGTTGTTTGCATTTCGTAGCCATCCTCTCGTCAATGGCTGGGCCGTAATAGGTCCTTGTTAATAAGTAGGGTGTTGGTATACTTATAACGTTTCTGATCGCGCAATTACCGTCCAGCGGTTTTGTCCCGTCTGGACTCCTCATTATTGCGACTGGTAACTATATAAAGGCTTTCTTCCGCCTGATCGCCAAAAGTCCTCCACTTACTCAATCTGATGAGTTCTTTTCTTGGTTCCACCAGTCTACTGTTATGTCTTTACTGCGATCGTCAGTTGGTAATTCTCCTTCCAAGGTTTGTACTTGTGCCTCATTTTTCTTATCACTTTCAATTTCGTAGTTGTCAATTGGATTGTCTTCCAACTGATCGTATCCTCCTACTTTCAACTTTTGGTAGGTCCTTGGTTTCACAAAGTCCGCCGTTCCGCTCGTGACCTTGACGTTCTGAAAACATTCCATCGTTTCATGGGCTTGTTTCCGATCCGAGGGCCAAGTACACCCCAAGTATTCTTCTGCTGCTCTTTTTCTCCTAACTTCTTCTTCTGGGACTCCTTCTATCATTTTCTTGTAGGTTTTTCCTTCTGCACTTTTGAACCCTCATAGTGTTTCCTTAGATCGATTCTGACAAGTTTTTGCTTGCGATTTATTGCGCACAAATCTTGGCCATTTTCTGAACACTTGTTTTTCTGAATTGACCCTGACTCGGAAACTCATCCAGTTGCTTTTGTGTTTCCCCTCAATATTCCAAAATTTCTTTCTATAGCCTGCAATACTTTAACATTCTTTCCAGCGTTTATGATGAGTTTTCTAAGTTCTTCGTTTGTTTTGGCTGCCGGATTTAGCGTTGCTAGTTGTTTGAAGATCGGTGGTGGTAGTCCCTTCATTATCATCATTCGATAGGCTACTCCTGAGATCTTTGCTTTCACGTTTAGTGTGTCATATTCCATCATCATATCTTGGATGTTTCCAGCGTATATCACCACCAATATTACTTTGTACGCTGTTTCCTGTTGAAACTGATTGTGAAATCTGGCGTATATTGCTGCCCGATAGGCTGACCAGCATCTTTCGTTTACTCCCACACTTGCTTCTGTTCCCCACTGAATGTGCCATTCCACTGCATGCTTGTGCACACGTTCAATGCAATATTGCAGATTGATTTCTGGTCTTGTAAACAGATGCGGTTGATCTGTAATACATGTTTCCATGCACATCCACCAGACATCGAAGTCTTCCATACTCGTTCCTGAGAACCTTGGATGGTCTGGCAACTTGATCCTAGAATTCCTTGGATTCCTTGCGGTTGCTGTTGTTCGGGTTCTGGACCTTGACCTTCGTCTTCTGGAGCCAGAGTGACTCGGTGGTTCTGATAGTGGTGGATCTCCTCCTGTGCCTCTTGGTGGTGGTGGCGGTGTTCCTGTATCGCTCCTAGGTATCGACGAACCCCTATTACCGCTTGGTCTTGGTTCTGGACCTGGGTCTGGGTCCCCTGCGTCGGTTCCCGATCCTCTCCTGAGTCCGGTAATAGGAGCAACATCCCAATCTGATATCGGGGAGATACTCCTGTTTCTCTCCTCCGTTTTCATCCGCTATTGTTGCACTTGTCCACCTCTGCCCCTTCTTTCTGGCGTTGTGGCCGAAACCTTGGCCTCAGCTATGGCTTCTGTTAGGCCGGTGGTTTAATCTGCGACTTTGTTTATGCAATCGATTATATTTGACATCTCCTCCTCATTTGGCATGTCTTCCCTTACATATGTTTCCAATGTAACTATACGTTTCTGTAAGGTGTGGTGTGAAATCATCAATGCCGCTTGTTTCAATTTGATTTGGCTTTGTTCCATTTCGCAGTTATCCATTCTTTCTTTCAGCTTCACAAAATAATCCGTTGCTCCCAAGATGATTTGCTGTGTCTGATATTGAATGGCATCAATTCCCATCCTTGCTTGTTTGAGGGCAAAATCGAGTGCCCGTATCTGCCGATTGTGGCCCTCTAGGACATGAACCCCTATTATTCTGTTGGTTTTAACCTGCTGGGCAAATATCTCGCAGTCTCGTTGCACGTCATCAAATACGACGTCAATCACTTCATTCGCGCTGTTGCAGCGGTTGATCAGGTTCTGTACTTTGTATTCCAGTCGTGACACCCGTGCTTGGACGCTGTCAGTCATTTCGGTGTCTTTGTACTGGGCGATTTCTCGGTACTGCCGACGTATCTGCTGGTAGTGGAACTGTATCTTCTGGACCCAGTCGGGTATAGGCCTGGATACTGATGCGGTTGACATCGTGACGGCGGTGGATACGGATGCCAATCGTCCTACTCTGAAGGTTAGTTGGCGCCTGGGAGTCGCCATTATGGAACTGGGGGGATGGAAATGTGTATGGTCCCGAAAGTTTCGCTCTTTCTAGTACTGTGATTGCTAACTGTTGGATATGTCTGCAACTCTTGCACTTGTTATTGCAATATTTTGGACAGTGTTCTGGGTAACAGTTTAGGATATGGGTTTCGTTGCCTCTTCTAATGTTAGCAGCACAGCAAGCTTGTATATCGCACAGTTCACAGTTCATGAAATTCGTATTTCGGATAACGTCCGAAAAATTATACTGTTATGGGGGTGCGCCTGTGTGTGTAGATGCAGAACGGTATCGTCATACACGGTGTCGATATAGCCAAACATACATGACTAAGATGAAGCTGCCAAACTGGATCTTGATAGTGGCTTGGCAGTGGTCTTTGTGGAGTGTGTAGGTATTCAGGCATTCGCAGAAACATGGCCATCCTTCAGAAATCGTATGAGTGTTGAAGGTAGTCTGTGGACGACTTGTCGAAAGGTACTTGCAAAGGGTACTGGCCAGATTCGCAAAAGTGGAAGTAGGCATCCACGAGGTTGTTGTATTGAAGGAATTTGTACAGGAAATCCAGGTGAGCGTTTGTTTGACAGTACGAATGGAGGTAGGTGGCATTATAGATAATGATATCTTCACGGAAATATTGGGACATAGATAATACATATTCTTAAGGTAACAACTCAATAATATTTCAGGTGGTTTTCCACTGATGTTGTTCTGACAGTGGATTGCTGATACAGCTTGATAGTTGTGTTTAAACAGGTGTTTAAGGTGGTCTTTTATAGGTCAGCATTTCCCGCCAGAGGTGTATCAGTAAGGCATGACAGTACTTCTCTATGACAATCATGTGTGTGTATAGTATAATCTCGATAACACACAGTCCACCGAAGTGGGTGTTCGCAGAACAACCGATCGTTGAATCAGAGCCGATCTCGGTAGTTAATTGGGGAGAGTTCCATTTGACAATGTATAGAGGCATAAGCTCCTACCAGGCATTCCTAAAGTTATCCTGCATATTACGACATTGCTGATACACATATGGGACCATTACTTCATAATAGTCATCTATGTTCTGCATGAGTGAAATAGTGATCAAAGGTTTAATGAGCTACCAACCCATACTTTGCCACATACCTAGTGTCATCGGGTCTGTCACGGTTGTGCTGAGTGACGATTGGTGGTGGAGTGAGGATCGGTGAATAATATAAAAGGTTAAGTTTCTAACGGAGGCTAAAGCACGACGAGAACGAAATCAGGTTTTGAACGGAGGCTAATGCACCACGAGAATGAAATCAGGTTTCGAACGGAGGCTAAAGCACAATGAGAACGAAATCAAGTTTCATGTTAGGAAAATGACGGAATCGTGCCAAAGTGGTGTACAAAGAAAGCAGGAGTTCGAATGTATTATGAATGAATGAATTACTGTCTATAAGCCAGGTGTTCGGCGGAGGATAAGTTCCTTTCATCACTCGTTCTCTTGTCTATAAAACAATCAATTAGCTTCGGCTTTCACTTCTTTCACACTCAGTGATTTTGGATCGACTCTCTTACGTACAGTCCTCTTTCGTTTAGCTACAGGCTATTCTCGACTCTGAGCTTTCCTGCTCTTGGATTTTATAACCCCCAGAACCCCCAGCCCTGAACCCTCGACACCCAGCACTGAATCCTTGACAGAAGAACCAGTCTAAAATCAATTCTACCAGTTATATTCTTGTTTTTATATGCCATTATCCTCACCGTTTAGGCTGCTATTACTGTCATCGCACTTGCAATACGTTCTGCAAAGTTTTTAAATCAGCAAGCAACTTCGAAAACAGATTGGCTATCCACTCCTACTGGAGACACATGTGTTTACCTTGTTTGTGGACCTGTCGAAGACCTATGAATCCAGATATTTTCTGCAATCAGTGCCACTTCTAAATATATGAGTGAGAACGAAAGGACCTGCGACTGCATTTATATTGGTTACTGTCTAGAAGAAGAAGGAGATTTAGATCAGGATTACCCAAATCCAACCATCTACTGCAACTGCGGAGCAATTCAGGAGCGGGCCGAAATACCTACCTGCAACTGCAGTATAGAGGAATTCGATTCTTTTTTCGATTGCATCAAGGAACGAGATTGTATCCTTTGTTTTCTGTGCACCCTCAGTCTCGAAACCCTCTTGCCTTGGTATCTAGCTAGGTGTTAATGTGCTGGAACCCCAATAAGTATATTTGGTATGAAATTCCTTGTGGCAACGACTGCTAGTTATACTGGAAAAGCGATACCTGGAGGCACATCTGTGATGATTGCCTTGAAGTAGCACTTACCTTCGGCTAGAGAATCACAAAATACCTATACCAATCACCGTTCGAAAATTGCAAAGATGGAAGGCAGCTCCTCAGATGCCCGATATATAGAGCTTTCCAGAATAAGCCAAGAAATAATAGGGAGACAGATATTGGTGGATTTCACCAAACTGAACCTAGAACAAGCCATGGAAGCGGCGAATGCAATGAAGGATACCTTATGTCAACTACTATAGACACCCCCATCTCAAGTCGAGAATCAAATAAGCCGGCTAAACCAACAAATCCTCACCCAAGCAGCTTGCATTGGAACAGCTCAAAAACGAATCACTGAGTTGTTAAAAGAAGGGAAAGATCTCGAATAACACAAAGAAAACATGGATCAAGAACTGGCATTAACCCAACAAAACGTAAAGGATTTGGAAGCAAGAGTGCCTGCCTGTACACATGGGGAGTTACAGATCAAAGTCACCGAATTAGAACAACGACTGGAAAACAGAATGCCAACAGATACGGACGAATTACGGCAGGATCTCGAGGATACACAGGAGCAATTGAAAATAATTGGAGAAGAGAGAAACGAATATCGGGATCAGGTCAAAAGAGTGCTTGCACTCGCTGGGAATGGTGGTAATGGTGGCGGTAACAGAGCACTTAAAGGCAGCGAAATTCTCTGATTTTCAGGAACAGTCTGAAGGTCACTTCGAGGATGGATGGCACAACTAGTCATTAAAATTGCAGATGAACCGTGATGATTGATCAGCAATCAATCCAAAATGACGTACGCGGCAAATCGACCAGAATGCGTGGCCCTGAATCAAATTCAACCCTACATTGACAGGAAAACTGGAGATCTGAAGTTAGAGTCACTAGAAAAATTGCTGGAACTATTGCAAGTGGCTTTCAGAGACCAGGACATACAGGCCACAGTGAATTGGGAACTGCTCAAACTTAAGCACAAAGATCGAAAATTTGCCCAATACTAAGCAGAATGCCAACGGTGGATACCTGACGTCGATTGGAACGAAGCAGCCCAGTTAGAAATATTGCGACCATGCCTATCTGAGGAGCTAAAGGACTCAATACAGCACTGTTGCATCCCATCGGATCATATGGAGTTCGTCAAAATGTATTCGAAGAGAGACTCCCAAATCCGCGTCCGAGCTACTGAGAGAATGTCAGGATGATGGAGTGGAGGATCCAAGAAATCAGAAGTCAACAACACATCCGCTCTATCAACCTCGGAGACAGCACCTGCAGGGACCATAGCAGGATATCATGGCCCTGCCCCAATGGACCTCTCCACGATCAAAGAAAGGAAGATAACTCCAGAAGAGATGAAGAGGCGAAGGGAGGGAGGACTTTGTATGTACTGCGGAGATGGCAGGCATTTCGTGGCATCGTGTCCAAGGAAGTTAAAAGCAGTGTCTGGACCGGTGGAAGTAACGCCTTTGAAGAAAGCAGGAAATGAAATGGTCGCAGATTCGGGAATAGGAAAAGAAAGGGAAGTCGAGTCGGGAAAAGTTTAAGCCAGTGCAATAAGGATGGCCATTGCTCTGGGCATGAATCTCCTTTGTCTACAGTTGTTAAACCTCGTTTTGGAATTTCGCAGTTTTCGATTCGTAGTGCAGAAATTATGGTGTCTTCAATGGAAAGCAAGCATCATGTTGTGAAATGTTCGCTGAAAATCGGAGATAGGTTAATCGATATACCTGCTTCAATTGACTGCAGAACCACGGGAATAGCTTTTGTGGATAAAGATTTTGTTCACCATCATCAGTTAGAAGAGAAGGAATTACGAGAATCGAGAGAGTTAGAGGTTATCGATCGAAGACCCATCGAATCAGCAACAATTACGACCATGGCCAAATTAACCTTAGGAATACGATCACCTCAGGAACAGCTACTAGCATATATCACAAAACTAGGACATTATCCGATAGTGCTAGGATTGCCATGGTTACATCTTCATGACGTGAAAGTTAAATTCCAGGCGGGAAGGATCAGCTTGGAACGCAGCTACTGTGAACAGCATTGCCAACATCATTCGAGCATATGGATATGGGGCAATCACATGGAAACAACAGCAGCAGATCCGGAAAAACCAAAATTGGACATTTGCGCATTAGCAGCATCACCTTTCGTGAGAAGCGTCAGATGGGAGAAACTCAAGGTTTACACCATCACACTGTACGAAATCAACAAAGCCTTGGGAATAAAGGATCTACAAGAAAAATCCCTTGAAAAAGTCATCCCCAAGGAATACCACGAGTTTTTACCCCTGTTCAGCACGGTAATCGCTGAAACGCTATCACCACACCGACTCTACAATCACAAGATTAAATTACAGGTGGGCTTTACACCGGCGTTTGGGCCTATTTACAGCTTATCTCGAGAAGAGCTACAAGTTTTGAAGGAATAGATAGAGAAGAACTTGTCCAAGGGATTTATCCGGTTGTCCTGATCACCCTGCGGAGCCCCAGTACTCTTCGCTCCAAAGCCAGGAGGAGGCTTAAAACTTGGTGTGGATTACCGAGGCCAAAATGAAGAAACAATAAAGAACTGGTACACCCTACCATTAATCCAAGAAACCCTGTTAAGACTCTTGAAGGCCCACTATTACACCAAGCTAGACGTCCGCAATGCGTATAACATGATTAGAATCGCAGAAGGGGATGAGTGGAAAACGCCTGTTAGTACCCACTATGGACTTTTCGAATCCCTAGTTATGCCCTTTGGACTTACCAACGCACCAGCGTCGTTCCAAGAATTCATCAATGATACGTTACGACCATTCTTGGATATCTTCTGCACGGCGTTCATGGACGACATCCTTGTTTTCAGCGATAACCGGAGGGAACACAAGGAACACGTCAGAACAGTTATGATCGCACTTAAGAAAGCTGGTCTCTACCTACAAGCAGAGAAATGCGAGTTCGATAAGAGGGAAGTCAAGTATCTAGGGTTAATTGTCGGAGTGAACGGAATCAGAATGGATCTGGAGATAGTCCAAGTCGTTGACAATTGGGAAGCACCGGAGAAACTTAAAGAAGTCCAAGCCTTGTTGGGCTTTGCCAACTTCTATCGACGATACATACGGAACTACAGCAGGGTGGTACAACTGCTAACCAAACTTACAAAAAAGTTCGTACCTTGTCACTGAGGACCCGATCAAAAAAGAGCATTCGCCGAACCCAAGAAAGATTTTACAACTGCACCAGTGCTACCCCACGTCGATTATGAAAAAGAGATAGTTCTCGAAACCGATGCCTCAAGTTACGTATCCCAGGAGTCCTCTCTCAATATGATGACCAAGGAGTGCTACACCCGGTGGCCTGCTTCTCCAAAAAACACTCGCTTGCCGAAGAAAATTACGAAATCAATAACCAATAATTAGGTGCGATAGTCAAAAGCCTGGAACAATGGAGACCCAAATGCGAAGGTTCAGCACATGCGATTAAAATTCTTACCGATCACAAGACCCTGGAATACTTCATTCCATCGAAACTGTTCAATCGAATGCAGACCAGATGGTCCGAATATTTGTCAAGGTTGAAATTCAAGATAGTTTACCGGCCAGGAAAGCAAAGTCAAAAACCCGATGCACTTACAAGAATGCCAGGAGACATTCCTCCGAAGGGCGGGGCAGAAAAAACACAGCAAATCGTACTAAAAATGGAAAACCTCCACAAGAAAGTACGCAAAAAGTTAATTGTGGTATTTGCGGAAACAGTCCATCTGGATAGCGACTCAGTAAGCCCCGGAGAGTTATGGAACATGATAAACAACGTATGTCAGCATCGCCCGCACGACAGTCGCAAAGGGCTATGTATGCATAAGAACCAGTCGCTGGAAATCTCTGAAATACAAATCCTACCAACAGACGAAGACAAGCTCAAGTGGATTCAGGAATGCCATGATTGTCAGGTCACGGGACATCCAGGACGAGCAAAAACTAACGAACTGCTAAGCTGACACCATTCCTGGAACCAGATGAGAAAGGACGTGGACCGCTACGTACGAAACTGCGACACCTGCCAACAGAGCAAGGCAACCCACGGAAAAACTCATAGCTTGTTACAACCACTAGAAGTACCGGAGTAACCATGGAAAGATTTGAGCATGGACTTCGTAGTCGGACTGCCAGAAAGCAAATGGTTCAACGCAGTATGGGTAGTGGTCGATCGCCAAACAAAGATGCGACAATTAGTGCACTGTACTGACAAAGTAGATGGAAAGAAGCTGGGAGAAATGTATGTTAAAGAAGTGTGCAGACGGCACGGACTGCCGGAAACAATAGTGTCCGATTGAGGGCCGCAATTCGTTTCGGAATTCTGGAAACACGTTTGCGACAGATTGGGAATCGAACGAAGGCTGTCAACCGCATTTCATCCTCAGACCGACGCTCAAACTGAACGAGTCAGTGCAGTAATGGAACAGTATCTCCGAAACTTTGTTAATTTCCAGCAGGACGACTGTGTCCGGTGGTTACCATTGGCGGAATTCGCAGCTAACAATCATACCTTGGAAACGACTAATTGCTCCCTGTTTTTTGGCAACTACGGCTTTCATCCACAAATGACCTTTGGCCAACAGCCAATCAAAGATCCTAACGATATTCGTGAAGTCAACGCCCAGCAGATGGCCCAACAGATGAAGTAACTTTTCAGCGAACTCAGGGCGGAAATGATATGATCCCAGGTTGTACAGTCTGATCAGGCTAACAAGACCGGAAGGGTCGGCACGCCATAGGGCGTCGGCGATAGAGTATGGGTGGACGCATGAAATATATCAACAACCCATCCAAGCAAGAAACTCGACTGGAAACGCATAGGGCCATACGAGATCACCGAGGTCATTAGTCCCTGGGCCTATCGAATCACAATACCCAATCAGCTACGCATTCACAATGTCCAACCGATATCTCGGTTGGAGAAAGCCGCTCAAGATCCTCTTCCGTACCAAGAGCAAGAACCCCCACCACCGGTGATAGTTGAAGAAGAAGTGGAGTACAAAGTTGAGCGGGTGGACGATTCCAGACTGTTCTGAAAGCAATTACAATATCTTGTGAAGTGGAGAGGGTACGACGAGTGCAGTTGGGAGCTCGTGGCCAACGTGGATGGACTTAAGGCTGTCGACGACTTTCACACCAAACAACCTAGCAAGCCGGGGTCATAAACCACGTAGGTACTCGGCATTGGACAAGGGGAGCTACTGTCACTGTTGTGCTGAGTGACGATCTGTAGTGGAGTGAGGATCAGTGAATAATATGAACGGTTAAGTTTCGAACGGAGGCTAAAGTACGATGAGAACGAAATCAGGTTTCAAACGGGGGCCAAAGCACGACGAGAATGAAATGAGGTTTCGAACGGAGGCTAAAGCACGATGAGAATGAAATTATGTTTCGAACGGAGGCTAAAGCACGACGAAAACGAAATCAAGTTTCGAGGTAGGAAAATGACGGAATCGTGCAAAAGTGGTGTACAAAGAAAGCAGGAGTTCGAATGTATTATGAACAAGTGAATTACTGTATATAAGGCAGCTGTTCGGCGGAGGATAAGTTTCTGTCTTCACTCGTTCTCTCGTCTATAAAATAATTAATTAGCTTCGACTTTCACTTCTTTCATATTCATTTCGGACCGAGTCTCTTGTGTACAGCCCTCGTTTCTTTAGCTACAGGCTATTCTCGACTCTGAGCTTTTCCTCTCTTGGATTTTATAACCCCCAGAACCCCGAGCCCTGAACCCTCAACACCCAGCACTGAATCCTTGACAAAAGTCCTACAAGCCAATTGTGGGAAGGCGAAGAACAGTATATTCCTTGTGCAAGAACAGGCTGTGGAAAGAGGGGCAGATTTGGTGGTAATACTAGAGCTGTATCAGGGAAAAGGAAAAGAGAAGGAGTACCAAATTAGCCATCTGGCTTTCGGACTGATAAGAGGCAAGAGAACCATGACCGCAGTGAGAGTGAACATGACAGTTGTGGGACAAATTAGGGGACTTTGGAGGCCAAGGGGACATACAGGCTTGGGATGACACCGGTAAGAGAGGAGTCAAGGTCAGAATCGTCAATGTCAATGGACAAACACTCCAACAAGATAATGACAGACCATCAGCCCGACCTGCAAGGGAGGCCAGATGAGATGAAATGATCGCTGAGGGCAACATGGTAGTCTGCGGGAATTTCAACACTCACAGCCCATGGCGGAACAGCGGGTCCAGTCAAAGAAGGAGTGCTAGTTTTTTGGAAAAGCTCATTCTAAAACACCACCTAGAAATAATCAATGATGGTCAGCCAACCAGAGTTGCATGGAAAATCAATGAGCTGATTTAGTTGATAATTGATGTCACGCTTGTGCGATGGGGTGAGATGGCGAATGCATCGGCGAGAACAATGTCAGAGGCAGAACATGATATGGATCCAGACCCTAAGATGATCGACATAGAGTGGGGGAGGAAATCGGAGGATGGTACGAACAAATGAATGATTGTGTGGAACATTGACGGACTTGCAGAAGAGCAGTTAAAGGAGATGAAGAAAAGCAGTGGCAAAAGGAGTAGAAGCAGGAAGACTTTGTTTGAAGAAAGCACGATTGAAGAGCTGGAAGACGAAGCCAAAGTAATAAAAAATGAAGTCACCAATATACTGAGGCAGAAGGCACAGCAAGTCAGAATATGTGCAAGATCAAAGATGTGGTGGAATGCCAGGATAGTGGAGAATAGGAAAATCTTGGGGTTCATGAAGAGAGACAGAAGAGAAGGCAGAACCAACCAAGCATCCGTCGAGGTAGCAAGGAAGGAACTGCAATAAGCAATCAGTGACAGTGCTGGAACAACTTTGTGCAAGAGGCAGAAGGAGACAAGGTGTGGAGGACGCTATAGTACACTGGAAAGCAGGGAGAACTTATGGTTAAGGCTCTGCAGAAACGAGAAGGGGGGTTGGCGACATTCTGGAGCGAAAAAGCGGAGCTCATAATAGAGGTCGGGTTCCCAAAACCATTGCCATGGATGCAAAAGAAGGCAAAGGAGGAGGGAGGAGAGACTTACCTGGAGATGACTGAAGAGGTCAAGGATGCTATCAACATTCAGAGCGTTGAGAAAGCAGCAGGACCAGACAAAATGAACTTCAAGATAATAGAACTGTTGTGGGAGTGGGATGTGAGCAGAATAGTAGACTTAGTGAAAATAGAAATACAGTTAGGACATCATCTGAAAGAATAGAAGACTGTCACAGGAGTAGTGATACCCAACCTGAGAAACCCAGATTATCACCAAGCACAGGCATATTGGGTTATCGCACTCGAGAATCGTTTAGAACCAGTGGTCGAACAAGTGGTGGCAATGAGATTCACAGAGAAGTGCGTTAGGAGAGGATTGATCCATGACGACCAGTTTGGGTGCCAAAAAAGAACATCAGCAGTTGATGCGATGGGAATGATGGCGCAAAGAGTGCAAGAAGTGTGGAGGAGGGGGAACATTGCATCAGCCATACTGATGGACGTCAAGGAAGCCTTCCTGAGAGTCGCAAAACGGAACTTTATTCAGATAATGGAGGACATGAAATTTGAAGCAGACCTGTGCAGGTGGGTGGCGAACTTCATGTCTGACAAAGAAGTGAAAATGAAGATGGATGGAAGAACGGGAGAAGTGATACATGTCGAAACAGCAGTACCGCAGAGAACCCCGAATGCACCAATTCCAATTACAATATACATCGCCGGCTTCTTGAAGAAAGCAGAAAAGAATGCACGGGAAGTCACAACGTTATTCTTCGTGGATGATGTCGCCTGGGTAGTAGAAGGGAAGGACATCAACCAGTGAACAAGTTACCTGGGACGATGTGCAAGGGGAGCTACGCAGTACACAGCGATGAACGGTCTCCAGTTCGGCATAGCGAAAACAGAAGTAGTCCTGTTCCTGAAGAAAAGAAACCACCAAGGAAATAATGTTAAGATAAGGATCCAGGTGGACAAAAACAACACCATATCGTTCAATTCGAAACTGACAAGATGGCTAGGGGTGTGGAAGGACAGGAAATTGAACTTCAAAAACCACAACGAAGTCGTCACGACCGAAGCAGAGATGGCGCAGGGGAGAGTCAGAGGAATAACCGGAAGACTCTGACTCAGACCAGAATATGGAAGGAAGGTTCAGATAGCTGCAGTTCAGTCAGTGGCGTCGTATGGGGCAGAACTGTGGTGGAATGGACATATTGGACGTGAACACAAACACCAAAAGCTGGACAACCATTCCGCAAGAACGGTTACGGGATATTTCAAGTCAAAAGTGACGGTGCCACTACATCAGAAGGCAGGAATGAGACCGGCGATTGCACTAATCAATAATTGGAGGAGACGATTCACCAAAAGATCAGCCGAAATGCCAGACCAGGCAGGAGGAGGGGCTTGGTGGAGGGAGAGTCAACATTGGCAGGAAGGCTGAGAACAGACTTCAGGGTAGAAGGGAAGCGAGAAATGAACTTCTTACCCATCAACCAACAGACAGCGGAAGCAACAGTGTGCGTCCTGGTAAAGAAGGAAGCGCTGCAGGTCGCTCAAAAAACAGATGAAGGCCGAATTGTTTGGACACACAGATCAAGGCTAGAAGTTGGAAGAGTCGGGTTTGCTATTGTATAGAAGGAGGGAGATGAGAATTGGGAAGCGGAGCGACACTACATGGGAAAGAAGAGAAATGATTTCGCCGTTGAAGTATATGGCATTGATATGATCCTACGAAGAGCGGCACAAATGCTGCCACCGACAGGAGACTCGAAGGTCGTTATCTTTGCGCACTCAGTCTCTGCAATTCAATCGGTGCAAGATGACATGCTAGGCTCCGGACAGTGGATGGGCAAAAACACAGTTGAGTGGAATAACAAAATCGTCAGAACAGGAGTGGAAACAGAGTACCGGTGGGTACCATCTCACGAAGGAGTTGAAGGAAATGCAAAAGCCAACGTGCACGCAAAAGCAGCTGTGGACAGGGTGCAGGGTGTGCTGGAGCTTGTGAAATGATCCAAAGGATAGTCGATGGCTAAGATGCAGAGAAGGGTGATAGAAGCCAAGTGGAGCAAAACTGAAAAGCAGTGGAAGGCAAAGTTAAACGGCAGAAAGGGGGTGTACAGAATGAATACAAAGAGGTGGATGAGCAAGCAGTTATGCGAAACCAAGAAGAGCGTCGCAGGAAAGTTTCTCCAGTTACATGTGGGGTACACACTAACAGGAGTTTATCTGGAACACATTAGTAAGAAAGAAAGCAAAGAGTGCTGGTGGTATGGACACTTGACACAGACAGTAGACCACTTGTTCAAGTGGTGCAAGATGGGAAAGTGGCAGCAGCATACTCTGTGGGAGAAGGTGAGGAAGAAGTGTAAGATATAGGAGAGAGACAGAGTACCAATGGTGCAGGTGTTTGATATGGAGGAAGCAGAAACGGCAATGTTGAAGTTTTTGACAGATACTGATGTCGGGAGAACTACAGCAGCTTAGGGAGGGGACAGGCAGGGAATAAAGGGGGTGGAAAAGCTGTATTAGTTGAAGAAGGGGAGAAGGAGAAAGGGATGATACGACATTGCTCAAAGAGGCAAAAAGGGACACCTGACGGTCACACTGGAGAAGTATCTTGGAAAAGGTTAGATTATGTCATGGCCGCAAGCGGCCGAATGCAGTATGATTCAAACAAAAAAAGAGCAATCATGTCAGAGTTGTGAGAGCGAGAATGTCAGAGTTGTGTGAGTGTGTCAGAGTTGCAACTTGTAAATAGCACTTGCGAGCCGTCTCATCAAGAATGGCCCCGTCTCACCTTGTATTCCCCCGACTGTGTATATAGTGTAGATAGATATCAATAGAAACTGCAATTTCCAGTACCAATGTCCATACCAGTTCTACAAGTCGGTGAGAAAGTGCATCTAAGTGAGAATACAAGAAATCGCTAGAATTGCGGTCAAAAGCATCTGCTACCTTCAAAAACTGTATGTTACTTCGAAATCAAGAGTGGCAAAGGTTACGCTATAGTCGCCACCATTCTCTTGTATATATATCGAGTCTTCCCCTTCTCTCTCTCAACACTCTGTACCTTAATCTATACACACGGTTCTCCCCTTCCATATCGCAACATTATACACTCGAGAATCAACTAGTTTTTCACAATGACAATCTCGACGTATGTTCTCATATTATCTTGAAAATTGAAAAATCGTACCCGAATGTATGGTAGCGCCCCATAAGCCGTGATAAGCTGCGATAACGTACAGGTAGTGGGGCGGTAACAGCCAAAACGTCCCATAACACAGTGGTAACAGCGACAACAAATCCCGATTACGGTAGCGCGGAGACTTTTCCCGACGCTATATAGTATGCTGTGTCTAGAGGCAAATGCTGCATCTGGAGGTAAGTGCTGTCTCCAGATGCAAATGCTGCATTGGGAGGTAATCGCTGCGACTGTAAACATCGGTACAGTGCCAGGGTACGTTCAGGCTCAATAGATTTTGATGTAATTGCCCGATGTACCCCAGGCCTGGGTATGTTCTGGGCACAACTTGGTTTTTTTCCGATTTGCAGGAGCCAAATTCCTGGAAATACACATTATAAAAAATTTATACAATAAAATCATTTTGGTAGGCTGTTCAACGGGAGAATCCCATGTTGCCCCTACGGTGTACGTAGGCCTTGGGTGCAGACAGTGTTCTCAACCGTCCCGTCCGTCTCCGTCCTTCCTCAAGACGGACGGAATGTCGGCCGTCATCCACCGTCATCGGGCGGTTACTGTATATCTTTAGACTAAACCTAATCAAGCCCGATAATGTTATTCAGGCTTCGGAATGATGAAATCCTGGGTGCAGAGGGTGTTTCAGGCAGTACCTATTGAGCCTTTTGTTGTTGTTTATTCATACTGTATTTACTCTAGCTAGAGTATGACTGGACCCAACCTATTGAGCCTTGTCATTGTATGATGCTATACAGGTCATATCCACAATGTTGCACTTTGCATCGGGGCCTCTGGTGTAACACCAGAAGCTTTACTCTAGTCCAAGTAGTCTCCTTACTCACTTCAGTACTTGCTTTGAATGATGGTTTTGGAGATTCGCACAGGATTTAGAAAAGTTAATTGAAAATTCACTTTAGTTAGTGGATACTTTGGTGAGTTAATATCTTGTCATAGTAGATAGCAATAGGCTGCTGTCGTGGCAGGGGTTGAAACTCTCTATCTGCTGGGTGCATTGTAATACAGATGTTGGGTTAAGTGATGTGAGATTATCTTTGGTGGAGGAGAGCCGAAGGGTGTTTAACACCTGTGGTCGATTCCGCAGAGCCGCAACAACCGTATCATACTTCTCGACCCATTACCCGGACTTATGGCAGGTAGCATTTGGTGAAAGTCGCTCCCAACTCTCCCACCCTTCCTCTATCACAAACAATACAATTCGCAACACAACCCCGCTTTCATCATCTCCATCAACAATACAAAAACGCATTCTCCCTCGAATAAACCCCATTTAGCCCACAACTTATCGCAATTTAACTATTTCCGGCCATGTCTATCAGCACCGATTCCGAATGGGCTAGCAATGCATCGATCCATACGGCTAGTCCTTCGGCTGAAACCGAAACCCCTCCTCCTAAAGATCCAGCCAGCAAACTTTTCGACGAAGCGGCTGAAGGAATCCTTCCGGATTTTCGTTACGCATTCACTACGTCTGGTAACCTCCGGAAGAAACTTATACGAGTGCAGAGCAAGTACAAAGATACCATGATCCGGCTACTAGTCACAGGAGTGAACGAGGACGGAGTGGACACCGCAATACGCAAGCTACCATTTTGCCCTGCCTTGAGAGTCTGGTACGAATGCGATGTGGACGCGGCAATTATCAAGATTATGCCTGGTCCAGAGCATGAAATTACGAGCCGAGGGTTCTATGGGGCAATCTTAACGCATGTTACGCAGATCCCTGGACATAGCTACCTATCTGTGTCAGGCGTAGGCGCGACCCGATACAGGTGCCCAGGCAAGCGTAGCAAGGAGGGTGACGACGGATTCAAGTGTTCTACTAGGGTAGGCGGCGCGACTTGGCCCAATCTCATGATCGAGGTTGGACACTCAGAGCCATTATCACAGCTCCGCATTGATGCCCGCTGGTGGTTGGAGGCCAGTAACGGTCTGACGAGGATGGTGATCATCATCATGGTGACAAGGAATCCGGATAACTTACACCTTGAGGTCTGGAGATTGCAGCCCAACACTAACCAACGCACGCGTCATTCGCCCAACAACGCTCCAGCCATGATCAATTCACTCGATATAAACGCGGCTGGGACTGCGACGCCTCTGAATGCAAACCTCACAATTCCGTATACTGTCATGTTCGACAATCCACATATCAACGCGGCTGACATCGTGCTCACCACCATGGATCTTTCCAGACTGGCTATCTGTATCTTTGCGGCATTTTCCTGATGGACAATCCTTGCGACCTTTGATTCCTGATCCGCAAATTATCTTATGAAAAGTATGAAGTTTCTGGAGGTGGGCACAGTGGAGGTTAAAGTTGAACTAATTGCTATTTTTATGTCTCTGTCTGGTTGAAGCATCGCCGGTTTGTGAGTCACAAATGCTCCTGACTTGGTTGATGCAAACTAACTTCTCCAACCATAGCCTATTGATTTGTACAATGTATAATTACCCTTCACCATGGCTTTGACGAGCTATGCTATACTAACATTAATCAGTGTAGTTTGTTTTGTTGTCACATTATAAGGGACCTGGTGCCAATTGGCAGTTGCCAGGGGGCATGGGAGGGATGGGTCCCGTGCACTTGTCTCAATGTATTTCTCTATCCCACCCCTCGACTGCAAAATCTCATTGCAGTGAGGAGCCCAGCACGGCCCGAACCCAATCTACTATCAGCCGTGGAGGGATTGCTCTCATACTATTTACCCAAACGTGGCAATCTCGAGGCCACTAAGCACCTCTACTGGTCTTCTGGAAGCACAATGTCGCAAAATATCGATCTTGATCATGGATGATTTATACACCACCATTAGGTATGACTCTAATCCGACATTCAACCGAGATGGAATTGAAGAGATTGAGGAGGAAATACGAGATTCGAGCTTAGAGCTAACGGGATTGTGGTGAACAGGCGAACAAAAACGACAATTAGTACATCAAGCTTCTTGTGTAGCTGTACCGCTTCCGCTGCACCGACAGCAGCTTCAACAAGATGATTGTTCATGTCCAAGGAGATCAACTATGCCCCGGTATCGCTGAACAAGATCGCGCATCACATCGCCAACAATAGAATCAGCAAAGAGAACCGCAAGGACAGCGAGCGGACCTTCGTCGCTGTCTACACGTCACCGATGAAAACCGTCTCCCGACCGTTACCAAAGTCTCGGCTGCTGCTTTGCGTTTCACTGCCAGTGCTGGCAGGGTACGTCAATCCCTCTGGTCATCCTCACATCTAGCTAATCTTTCCGCTTACAGACATCACTCGCCTACAGCGGGTCGTGGCACCTCGTCGACATGGCAGTGGGCCAACGCGCTTTCGGCCGCATAGCACCAGCATCCCCATAACACTGATGGGCAAGAGTAAGCCCGTCTCTCCGCTCTTCCATCCGGCAGTGGCACCTGATACCTCACCAGCCGGCGTGGAGCCTATGTGGTACCATTGGGTTTCCATGACCTGCACCCCGCAGGGAAGAAAAAGGACAAGAACAAGTACTACCGCCACTCGATTCGGCCGGGACAGGTGGAGGAGATCACGATGGAGTGCATGATGGCAAAGTACGGTGGCGCCGAGGCGCTACGGAAGGCCATCGGTGGGATGTTACCAAAGAACCGCTGCGGGAGGTTAGACTGGCGCGGCTAAAGTCGCAGTGTATGGGAGAGGTGTTGACAGATAGGGTAGTGTTCGAGGGACCAGTTCACGTGTATAAGAATATCGTACAACTTAATGATATAACGGTGGGGGTGGAGAAACCAGCATCATCAACTCTAGTCATAGACGCGGTGAAGCCGGGGCTGCGGTTTTGTAACATAAAGGCAAGGGCGCAGACTCCCTATAGAGGATGTATTTGTAGCATCGGGAAAAGTGTCCGCGCTACCGTAATCGGGATTTGTTATCGCTGTTACCACTCTGTTATGGGATGTTTTGGCTGTTACCGCTGTGTTATCACAGCTTATCGCAGCTTATGTAGGTTATCGCGGCTTATCGCAGCTTACGGGGTGCTACCGTACATTCTCGTACGGTTTTTCGATTTGCAAGATAATATGAGAACATTCGCCGAGATTTAGTTATTGTGAAAAACTAGTGGACACTCGAGCGTACAGTTTTTGAAGGTAGAATACGCTATTTGTTGACTAAACATTGAGCCCGAGAGGCCTACGAGTTTCTAGATGGCAAGCGAAGCTGCTAGAATGGAATGCAGAGTGATTGCTAAGTCGCAGAGTAGACTCATACATGATGAGTCACTCGCCACCTGCACAGCCAATGGTGATTTGTAATGTATGATCTTCAGCCGAGGTTCAGATTTCATGGTTTCCTTTGAGTATATAAAGCTTTTGATTTTCCTTCTCTCAGATTTTGTTCATCAGACAATTCAATCTCTCTTTTGATACACAATTGCTTTCAACCGGTTATGAGCCCTGCGCATGTTCAAGTAGAATCAACATCTATTAGTTGTATAGAGTGTGAATTGATTCAAGAACCAGTGTCCAATCTCTGAAAGCCTTGAGTATTGACTTTGAGCCCTCTGAAGCATGCAGACTACTCTGTGGGAATTACAGTGCAGCTTCCAGTCGACCTCTATTAAGTTCAGAAACGACCTGAGAATAGAGTGTGAATCGATCGACAGAAAGCCTCGAGTACTGACCTTGAGCATTAAAAGCCTCGAGTATCGACCTTGAGATCCCGAAAGCCTTGGGCACCGAACGTGAGCACACGTACACATACAGGTCGAATACGAATCATGTTAACCTCAGCCTTTAGTACGAAGCTCAATGAGTGCATCTACCATACCTGGGCCATTGAAGCCAAGGATTCCCTAAAGCATCTCAAGGTTTGGCGAGTTGTAGATGGCTTTGAGATCGTCCCTCAACCTCCAACACCTCTGGAGGCAACCGAGTCCACCTCTGAGGCAGTAAACACTGTCCTTATTACGTTCAAGTTTCGGCCGGAATCGAAGGATTCGGCATATCTCACAAAATTTAATCACTTCCTCCGAGACTGGCAGGCTTACTGTACCATCTATGAGTGCCCCACCAGTACCATCAGGGAATGCTACAATGATCAGTACAGAGCCAATATATGGACGAAATATTTGACGATCCCAAAGTGCAATGTGACAGAATAAAGTCTGACTTCGAAGAAATCATCAAACTGTATGGAGAATATAAAATGGCAAAGCTAATGACATTCAAACTCCAATTATACCCATCAGTCACTGAATGGATTATGGCCCAAGAGCGGAACATCAACGACTTTGCAATATGCGGCATAAAGATAGAGGCCAGATGGAGAAGGTTCTACCTCTTAGCGGATCTATCAAATACAGATCAATGGAGTACCTGAGCATCAACCCTGAAGCTGACTGGGAAAACAAGCACTGTGGCCCATATCACTAGCCACTAACTATCATTCGAGCCCAGTCTTCTACGATCCAAAGGGGTTGCCCCAGATCCAGCCATATTTATTTCGAAAAAGGGTATGGGTAGAAAGGCAACTCCGACCTATGCTTATGGCCAACAAGAGACGCGCATATGTTTTGGCTGCGGAAGAAAAGGCCATATCAGGCCTCAGTGCAGAAATAGACAGAAGTGGACCTTGAACACTGAGAAGAATTCAAAGAAAGATAGTGCTAACCTAGCCCTTAGCAAATTGACTCCCAACTCCGAATCATTGTTATGATATGTGATTACAGTAGACGTCACGTCGATGTATCGACCCTCTAACTATTGGATCCAAGATACCAGAGCCACAAATCATGTAACATGCAATTGACATCTCTTTGAGTCATTTGAACTGATGGCAATGAGGGAGCACTAAGTTAACACAGTGAATGACACCCTAGTTGATGCCAAAGGGACTGATACTATTACATTTTATGCGGATAGGCCAAATGCAAAGCCAACAACAGTTACTTTACAGAACGTTCTATATGTACCGGCGTGCGGTATGAACAATCTACTCAGCTTCATTCAACTTATGCGAAAGGATGTATCTGTCGACATTAACATTGAATGAGTACTGGCTGCTATAGGTTCAACAGTCATCTATCATACACCATTGGTCAACAATTTCTGTATGCTCCATGCACAGCCATCACCGAAGCAATTAGAGTCCACTATAGCACTAATTGAAGCCACACCTGCAGAAGTTACCATGACCTACTTGAGCATTTGGCAGCCTGTTGACAACAAAGACATACTCACATGGCAAACTCGGGTCAGCCATCTCATTGGGGAAAAATCCCTGGGTCCAGATGAATTTGTCATGCCCGGGTGTGAGTCGTGCGCCGGGAGCTCCTGGAACGCCAGGAGGCAGGGTGATAAATAAGTCCATGACAATATGATGTAACGACCGCAATAACACCTCTAGGCGCTATAGATTCACACGGTCGCAGATCACTCTGCTGGATGCCTTCTGACCTTTTATATACTGTGTTTTTCGTCTAGTCGTTGCAATTGCATGGTGATTGGTACATGGCGGCAACACCGCTCTGTGTATTTTCATGATGATGCTATGCACTGCATATATCACCATACCGTCAGCGTTTCGCAAAGTAGTCTTGATTAAGTCAATTGAATCTATTTACACTTCTGAACATCGTTTATATCCTTTTCACCACTGTATTCGACTCATTCTCCAACAAATGATAAATGTCGTTCCAGGTCACTAGGTCTATATGACTATTGACTATCAATCCTTTATTCTCCGACTTTGACGAAATTGGCTTCTCTGCAATGAAGTCAGCCGCAACCACAATATTTCATGCATTAATATCTGCATATGCACCTCCAGAAGATTGTTTCACCGCCCTGACAAGCTGTGATGCACTTTCCGGCATTGTACTGTTGACAGGCTATATCACTTCAGCATATGCTAGCCAACAGGTATTCTTGCCGCGCGGATGGACGACTTGCAGCTTCAATAGACAAACCATACAGTACAGTACATTTCCCTGCACTGCCTTGAGAGGCAGCTCCTGCCAATCCTTACATTGTGAAGTTTGAACCCATGCCCAGTCATGGCAGGCAGCCCCGGAATAACATCGTTTATCACTAGTACATTTCAGCTTCCGAATGATTCGCTCGCAATGCCTATTGCATGATTCTACCTCCAATCAATGGTAAATTGCGGCAGCACTCAATAAGAGATCATCTGAATTGATGATGATCTTCTTGGAGTGTAAGAAACGACAGATGGCATGGTATAGTTTATTTTGAACGATGTTGTCCCCAATTGTTTTCAAGAGGCCTTGAAAGTTCGTGACTTTGTCACTTCCTTTGTGCTGCTGGGGAGATATAATCCTCAATTAACGACATCTAGTGGTTGCTTCCGTTGTCACTTCCGTTGTCGTCTGTGGAACAGCTCGTTTACAATTCCATGAGTCTTGATTGGCCTTCCTGACAGCGAATGCATCATTCTGAAGGTAGTAGTTGATCATCTGAGTATACTATTCACCAGTCCTATTCGAGCATTAAACCCATTCTTAATCTGCTTCTGGTGAGAGCTTTCTCCAATCTCTGTTGACCATTGCTTATGTGATCCGTACCGTTGTATCTGCTCTCGGCAGTGCTGCATTAGATGGATCTTGGGCACATTGAAATCGCAACCATCTTCAATGACTTCCACCATTTCTGCATCGATAATATGTTTCCATGTATCGTGAATGCACTGTCAAAAGGTTGCCGTTTTCTTCTTGTTTTCCACCGAATTCAACTCGGCATCCCACTTGGCATACAATTCCATACCTCTCCCTTTGGCATCTGCTGCAAGTGGTTTGCCAGCCCTGAATGGTTGAAACACATCCTTCGAATTGTGGAAGCGACGTAGAGCATTGTCAATAAGGTACAGCATTTCATCATCGTGAGAGTCACACTGGTAATAGAAATGGAACTCAAAAAGAGCGCGAGAGCACTCAACTGCACAGTGAAAAACACTACGCTGACAGAGCCTTGGGTCCTGCAGAGAATTGCATACGATACCCACAAGGAATGGTGTCATTGTCTTGATATCTCCTCCGTTCCAATACGAAACCTCCTCATATGTACAGCTTGGCTTTGTCATATCACAGTATGCGGGCACCAAGAGCCAAATATTGTTGAACTTGTCAAGCCACATATGCTGCTTGAGCAATTCGTGAAGCCATGTCAGGATGTGCTTCAACATTCCAATTTTCATCGTATGGAGCGGATCAGGCTTAGGAAGATCGCTTGTGATGCAATCGAGATACCATAAGATGTTGAATCCTGGATTCACATCATGGCGTTTGAG